>VMDR010026748.1:0-13871 GCA_007922815.1 Macrotus californicus
GTCATATTCTAACTCTGGGAGTGTATTATTTCCAGTAAAAATGACACTCCATATGCAAATGTTTTCTGCTTTTATTTAATCCATTACTGATACTACTTTTTCTCTGTTTATCTCTTAGGATTTTTTCTGTGAGTTTAGTGAACAATCACCTTGTGTTCTTTCAAGATCTCTATTACAAGTAAGTTCCACTTAGTATTGAAAAACTTCTTTAAACATCAAATTATATGTCTGTTGATATTATTTTATTGATTGATGGAACAAAAGGTAGGTGCTTCTTTCTAAAGGTTATTCCACAGTTAATGCTACATTTTTTAATTATAAGCATTGACTTAAATTGTTAGACATTCATCAAGATCATATCCTGGGCCATAAAATAAACCTTAATTTTAAAACAATTGAAATGATACAAAGTATGTTCTCTGATTATTTTGAATTAAATGAGGAATCCATAAAAGATCTGGAAAATTCTCCAAATATTTGGAAATTAATGCATGTCTGAATAACCCACGGGTCAAAGAGGAAGTCTTAAAATAGAGTGAAATGAAAATATAACATTATTAATATGGTCAGTTTTGACCAGTCACAAAGGTAAGTCCATAGAGAAATGGTGGTCTTTTTAATAGGTGGTGCAGGAACAATTGGATAAGCATATGGGGGGAAAATTGACTCAGAATACATCATAAACTTAAATGTAAAATGTGAAACTAAAACTTTTAGAAGAAAGGTTGGGAGAAAATCTTTGTGACATTGGAAAAGGCAGAGAATTCTCAGGTGTGACATCAAAAGCACAATCTTTAAACTGATAAATGTAAAACTTTAATTCTGTGGAAGACATTTAAGAAAATGAAGAGACTCTGCCGTGGGAGAAAACATTTGCAAATCATGTCTGACAAAGGACTTGAATCTAGAACACATGAAGAATTCCATAAATATAATAATAAAAAACAGACAATCCAATTTTTAAAATAAGCAAAAATTTGAACACTTTGATATGAAAAAATACTCAACATCACTGGTATTACGGAAGTGCAAATTAAAAGCACAATGAAATACCACTATCCACCATGTTTTAAAAGAAAAGAAAGGAAAATACAATAAAGTGGTTGTAAGTATACAAACTGATGGGAATGTGAAGTGCTACACACATTTTGGGAAACAACTTGGCAGATTCTTATAAAACGAAATGTACAAATCCCACTTCTTGTTTACTAGAGAAGTGGGATCTGATATTCTGGAAACTTGTATTCAAATAATATTTTATAGTTATTTGGTTGATGGTCACCAAAAACTGGAAATAACCCAGATGTGTTAAGAAATCAAATAGGGTATAATATAGTAAATATTAAAATGCACTGAGGTTAAGAGAACAAATTAAATGCAAATTACTATTAAGTAATATTTTATTTTAATTTAATGTATTTTTTAATAATCTATTGTTTTTTCCAATTTTGGAAAGGTTGTATTTTTTTTTTAAGATTTTATTTATGTTTAGAGAGTGGGAAGGGAGGGAGAAGGAGGGGGAGAAACATCAAATGTTTGGTTGTCTCTCATGCACCCCCTATTGGTGTTAAAGATTACTGACCAGCTAAATATTTATGGCTATTTACTATTTCATAATTTCTAAAGCCTTTTCTTATGTAATTAGCTCATTTGACATATTTTAGACTAGTCACTTTATTTTTGACAAGTTCACAGTTACTACTCTTGACTGGGAAGATTTTTTTTCTGCACATTTTTAATTCTCCTGCATTATAATACACCTTAAATAGGGATTAATACATAATACCTATTGTGGAGGCAGTGATTTATAAAAATTTTCCACCAATTTTTTATATTTTAAACTCTTTTGTATTCTGTGGGTGTTTTTTTTTTTTTAGATTTTATTTATTTTTATAGAGAGGGTAAGGGAGGGAAAAAGAGGGAGAGAAGTGTCAATGTGAGAGAGAAACATGGATCTGTTGTCTCTCCTATGCGCCCTGACCGGGGGACCAAACCCACAACCCAGGCAAGTGCCCTGACTGGGAATCGAACAAGCAACATTTCGCTTTGCAGGACAACACCCAACTGACTGAGGTACACCAGTCAGGGCATCTGTGGTATTTATAGCCAAGAAGTATTCTCATGTCACAGTAATGGCAGCGATATGTGCAGTATGTCAAGTTTGTGATAGCATTACTAACATGTAACATTTGTTTTTAAGACCACTTTCCTGGTTGATAACAAAAAGGTCTTTGGAACTCATCTCATGCAAGACATGGTGAAAGATGCACTTCGGTCTTTTGTCAGCCCTCCGGTGCTCTCCTCAAAGTGAGTACAGGGTGTGTGTCACAACATGTGCTCCTTAAAGGCCCAGAATCTCTCTCCTCCTCCTTTTTAGCCAAGACACACAAAAAGGTTGGAGTCAAGTCTCTATAGAAAAACAAATCCAATCATGTTAAAATTTATTTATTTATGCCACATATTGTTTAGATTTAAATTGAGGTTTTCGTGAGGTTGACCTTAGGTCCAATATGAGTAGAAAAACTTCCAAGCAGTTATGAGAAATTCAGTAAATTGTATTGACTCTTACTGCATGTAAAGCACTGTGTTAGTTAGGCACTTTGGGAAGTAATTAAAAAAGGTAAGTCTCTTCTCAATGAGCTGAGTCCAGATAGAAATGGAAAATGCAGGTACTTGATTCTTAAATTATGTTCTGATAGCATCACTACCCCAAAAACATGCTTCTTTTTGTAGGCCAAATAATACTATTTTAATGACGTGAATGTTATATTTCAGGTGCTGCCTATATAATAACCACCAGGCCAAGGACTGTATTGACTCCTTTGTTACTCACTGTGTCCGGGTAAGAACTACAGTTTGGTCCATTGTGATAGATACCTTAGAAATTGTAGGGTGTAAAATTCCTTCAGCAGTGTTAGTTTGTGCTGTTTTTTTCCTCCCGTATTTCTTGTTCATTTTCACTGAATAAATAGAAAGTCTCTTCTTCTGCTTGATTTGGTAGCTTCACAACCTGGTACCTTTCTGGCAGTCTGTCAGGTGCACAGGCTCCTTTCCATGTCCTCTTAGTACACAGCCCTCAGGAGCCACAGAAGCGGGTTATGTCACGGCGCCCATGTGTGAGAGCATCAGTCTACCTTTCTTATAAATGCACACAGAAACTTCTTGATCTTGTGAGCAAGGAATATTTGTAACATTCCCAAGCACATGTCCTTGTACTACCTTAATGAACAACAGGACTACAGTAAAATTAAAATGATTAATGTAAACAAGGTCACAAACTTCTTTAAAATCTCAAGTAATTAGGAAAAAATACAAACTTTGTGATGGATTAAATTTATTATAAATCATTCTTATTTAATTATAAGCACTATAAAGACAGCTCTTCAGGGCTTAATTCCAATTACTAAACAAACACACACACACACAGTGAAGATAGATGGTATGGTGAAAGAATCAGTAAATGACCAGACCTCATTTTTATCAACTAACTTTACTTTTCTATAAGTTTCCTAGTCTTTAAAAAGCGAGGTGTTAATACCACCTCTATCAAATGAAATAGTATCTGTCAAAGTACACAATGTTAAAAACAGTATTATACTTAAGTGTTCTGATTCACACTTCTTAAATCAGAGCCTTCTGTTGTACATGTCTGTTGTCTTTAATGAAATGTTATGGCATTTTTTATGGGAATACTGTATCGATCAGGAATAGAAGAACCTTAGAGTTTATAGGTATTAGCCATTACTGACGCCTTAGAACTGTTAGGCATTTTGATATATGTAAAACAGCACAGAAATGTCAGCCTTGAACACTGACTTTTGGCTTGAAATAAGCAGAAAAGAAACTGTCCTCTTGAGATTGGGATAATATCTGAAGATTGAAGGAAGATATTTTTGTCATATGAAAACAAATTTCATAAGCAACCACTTCTAACTATTAATTCTGGTGTTGAGCTCCTTAAAGAGAAATACCTATGTAAAAAATATACATAGGCATGATTCTTACACAGTATTTTTTTTCCCTTTAAACCAGATTTTGGACACTCTGAATGTTTGTTTTCTATAGTATCAGGAAATTTCATATTGATGGTCTTAACAAATGTTATTTGTATTGCAGCCGTTCTGTAGTCTTATCCAGATCCATGGGCATAATAGGGCTCGTCAGAGAGACAAGCTCGGGCATATTCTTGAGGAATTTGCTACCTTACAGGATGAGGTAAGAGCCAGCGAGTATCCTGTCTTCTAAAATGGAGCAATTCATATGACTTGGCCAGATTTTTAAAGACAATTCTTTGGAACAGTATTTTGACTATTTAATTTTTCAATATGGTGAAAATTATCTTTTTACTTACAGTGTAATAGTTTCATATACCAGAGTAAGAGTTTACAAAAAAGAAACAAAAATCCAAACTGAGAAACATCCTAAATTATTTCTTTGATAATCACAAATTATAAAACACATCTATAATTTTACAGCAAGTTCACATTAATATAAAAATGTAGTACATATTAACCTTAAATTTGTGAGCAGCAGCAGTAGTAATTAGTAATGTAACTAAAGACCTGAAGGTCAGTTATTTTTATTTTTGTCCTATAAACTGTTATCTTTTTAGTTTAAGGGCTAAATGTTACCCATTGTGAAGTGAAAGCTGGGGTGGGGTATAAACTAAACCAAATTGCCTTTGTAAGTGTGAGTTCTTTTAGTGGCAAGATTTATACTTTCTGCTCACACTATTACTCACTGCTTATTTTAAATTCTCTCATTACCTAACAAAGTAACTGTCATGATGTTTTATTCTGATAGGCAGAGAAGGTTGATGCAGCACTTCACACTATGCTGTTGAAACAGGAACCCCAAAGGCAGCATTTGGCCTGTTTAGGTACCTGGGTCCTTTACCATAACCTTAGAATCATGATACAGTATCTTTTAAGTGGCTTTGAATTGGAGCTCTACAGCATGCACGAGTACTACTACATATATTGGTAAGAGAACGCTTTCAGTTAAGAGTGGTTGTGGGTGGGGCAGAAAAGATCACAGAGAGCATCTGTAGAGTGTGGTTTCAGGGTACTTTTTTCATTTCGTGTATTTTAACTTTAGCTGTGGGACTATTGGAAGAGCTCTTACCTGTTTATAGGGAGAAAAATTAACACACATTTTGACCTGTATTGGGTTGGCCAAAAAGTCCATTTAGTTTTTGCGGTAAAATAAAAGACACATTTTTCATTCTCACTGATAACATTGATTTTGATATTTTGAGTATGTCAGCTATCTGATCTGTGTGGTATAACGTTGACTGTTCTCAATTAATTCTCAATTGGACTACAATCAACTTCAACTGGTCTACCTGACTGTGAAGCATCATCCAGTGAGAAATCTCCAGGACAAAACTTCACAAACCACTCTTGACAAATCTTTTTTTGCATTTCAGTTGCATTTTTACCTTCCTTGAAATAATAAAGCATTTATGCCAAAAATGTTGCATATTTTATTCCATCTTCAATATTAAAATGGCTACACAAAAATTCACCAATTTTTTTTAAATGCACGCTGATATGACAGCTGTCACAATACAATCTAACAAAATTGTTTCAAATGACAACTAAGTGCTACTATAGCCGTCTTTCAGAAAAAAAATAAATGAACTTTTTGGCTAACCTAATTCGTAACTGAATTAAAATAAAAACTTTTAACGAGATCTTTCTTCTGAGAAGAAATCAAGGGTAAGATTATTATGGGAGCATAATTAGTGCAGACTGTGGCCCTGAGGGTTTGTTTCAGGAAGTTTGAAGGCATCAATAGGAGATGGTCCTAAGCAGAGTATATAGTTCTTTGCTTTCACTTAGAAATGAGATGAAGAAACCTGGAAGAGGATGTGTGAGAATATTTTAGGCATGGAAAGCTGTGAGAAAGGAAATTGTGAGCTAATGAATTCAGTCATCTTGAATCTTTTTCTTAGCCTGGCGAAGTGTGGTGGTAATTTTAAAATACTAATAACCTCTTATTCCCCATCACAAACAACTAAAGTTCCGTATACTAGTTCTTAATATCGCTCATTTTTTAACTCATTTAAATTATTTATATTAGTAATCAAGGTACTGTATATTTCCTGGAGTAACTGCTATGAAGGAATAAAAGCAGTTTCTTCCACGTTGTTGGCATGGTTTTATCATGGCTGCTGGTTCTTTAACAGAAGACTCTTGGCTATGCAAATTGGATTTGAGCATCCACTACAGCAATATGAGGAAAATATTATTTGGTGTATTCTCCAACATGTCAATAGATAACAGCTCTTACCAACAGGTCTCGATATAGATATTTGGGGTACATTTTGTTACCTCATAGTAGACAAAGAAGACAGTTTATAGGGAAAATGCTGAAGTTCTTTGTGGTTTGAGGCAGCTGATTAGAAGATTTTGTGCTCTTGATTTGGATTTACTTGCTTTCTTTTGTAATTAACAGGAAAATACAATATTTACATTAATAGGTTGAGGTGATAGGTGCTCTGATATAGTAAAACTAACATAATGGGATTTATTTGATTTGCATATATGCATCATTATCAAGAAATCCTTTGTGAAATTGTAAAATGTGTGTTACAGGAAACAAATTTTCCCATATTGTAGGGCAACGCACACGGCTACAAGAAAGGGGAAATTAACCACTTATAATGCTCATTTCTTACAAGCTCTAACCTATCAGTTACCTAATTGGATAATCTGTTGTTTAAAGACTTTATAGCATTATGAAAAATATCTTTCTTAGTACCAGTACGTGTGTTGATAAAGCTGTCTCACGTAGACTTCCACTGTTAACACCTTTTATCCTGTAAGGTACCTCTCTGAATTCCTTTATGCATGGTTGATGTCGACATTAAGTCGTGCTGACGGCTCTCAAATGGCAGAGGAAAGGATAATGGAAGAGCAGCAGAAGGGCCGTAGCAGTAAAAAGACCAAGAAAAAGAAGAAAGGTGCTGTGGCTTATTTTTAAACCTAAGAAATGAGACACTTTGTAGTAATCGATGGAGTGCTACTTGTCCCTTGTAATGGGTGAATTAGTCATAATGTTTTAATTCTCTTCTCTTTGGAAAGTATAAGGTAGAAATTGAGTCCCAATATTAGTCACACAAGCCTTTTTGGTTCCTTTCCTTGCTTTTCCGTCTTTGCGAGTCCATGTGTCAGAGGACCTTAGGACAAGAAGTAGCCACATGGAGCCTGCAAGCAAGATAGGTTAAGGAACGAGACCACAGGAGACCTTTGATCCTCTGACAGAAGGCTGACAGCTGAGGAGGGAAGTAGATCTGGGGCTGTGCTGTTAAGAGTCAGCACAGAAGGGTGACTCCATAGCGCCTTAGCACACCACCCGAGGACCCCCACCGAGGGGAAAGAAATGTTCCAGAGAGACTGCCTTTCTTGTCACTTACAGAAGGGTTACAAATACTGCTGCAGTCCTTACACAATATTACTCTTTCCTGAGGAGTTCAGCAGTTTGGGTGGGCTGTTCATGGGTTTTCTGTGTAAGTCTGTGAACTATGTGTGGTGCCAGGTGGGTACTGGAAATAGCAGGAGGAGCACTTTGTAAAGTATGTGATTGTCTAACCACTGTGTTGTACACCTACAACTAATACATAATAGTTTTAAATGTAAACTTGTAATTGAAAAATAAAAGTGACTTCTATCACAGCCATTTGGGATTAAACATACCAAATTGCTTATAGAAAAAAATGTCTCTGTGATGAATTCAGAAGTTAAAATTAAATTTAATAGTAGAATGTTATGGTGTTAGCGATTTGAGAAACGTGATTTTTGTTTAGCCTGTATTATTTGTAGATTTGGGCCATAAAATAAAATGTAGCCTGCAGGAACAAACTGTTCGAAACTTGAAAAACACAGTGGAAGATTTTTTTAAATTAGATTTTTTCCTGCACTAACGCAAGAGGAAGGGTTAATGAGTATAGGTGATTTTCTAATTACAGTTCGCCCTTTGAGCCGAGAAATCACGATGAGCCAGGCTTATCAGAACATGTGTGCTGGAATGTTTAAGGTAAGTTGAAAATGAAGTTCTTTTTGCTTTTTAACTACATTGCTATTACATAGTTTAATTAAAATTTTTCCCAGGTTCTAATTTCATCCTTGTTTTTATTAAATTTTATTGAAATTAGCTTTTTTCTAAGTCTAGTTGTTTTTATTAGAATTGTTTACCAGATATCGTGTACTAAGTACATTTGCAGGACACCACATGTAATCAGATGTGATCCTTTCTCAGGTGCCTAATGATAGGCCAGGTGACGTGTGTGACACAGGTAGAGGAGGAAGGATTTACTTCTGATTGATGATCAACAGAGGCTTCTTGGAAGAGATGGGGGGTTTGGAATTTTTTAGGAATGCAGTGAGTAAGGGGTGGGCTCCACAATGAGGGGCTTAAACAAAAGCAGGCATCTTCAGGGTGTAGTGAGTACTGAGTCTTCACTTGTACTGAGCAGTTCAAGAAATGATTTAAAGTAACTTGTATTAAAATACATAGAACATGGGCTCCTGTTTAAAAAATAGAACCTATTCTTATCATACAAAAATTTATATGCTACTTGTTTCTTCAGAAGCTTTTACTTGAAAGTTTCAAAGCTATTGTAAAGCATTAAGCATCGGAAAAAAATGTGCACCTGGTATAATTTCTCAGAGAAAAGTAGTAACATAAACACAGGACCTTGAAAACTTTTTATAGAAAAGATGGCACATAACATAAAAATGAATACTAAAGCCAGTTTTTCTCTCCATTTCTGATTTCTGAGCTTTAAATTGTTTTAGCTATCTGTAAATACCTGTTTTCTATTCTGAATTAATGAAAATGTTCACTTTTTTCCTTGTTTTCTTTTCTTTAGACCATGGTAGCATTTGACATGGATGGCAAAGTGCGAAAACCCAAGTTTGAACTTGACAGTGAACAAGTGCGATATGAGCACAGATTTGCTCCGTTCAACAGTGTGATGACCCCGCCCCCAGTACACTATCTGCAGTTCAAGGTGAGCCTGCTCACTTAAGTCACTGTAAAGTACTGCATCTTAGACCTTCTTACAGATGTTTGTGCCTAGCCACTTTGTTAAAATAGTCAGATCAGACTGTTGTTGGACCAACAGGACAATGTGATAAAATACCAGTTTAAATAGTGTGAAAATTACTTGGCTTTTTTCAGATGTATTTATCATGTTAAGTTATTTAAGTATGAGGTAGTATATGAAGGTTGAGAATCTATTATTACATAGGAAAAAATAGGTACATGCTGAGTGTTTGCTTCAGTGTGTACTTAGGAATGGATAGTCACTGTATTCTTTAATTTAAAAAGGTATTTTAAAGTTGTTCATATTAAACATGTTTTGAATAATAGTATCGCCCCCTTCTTAGGAAATGTCTGACCTCAATAAATACAGCCCTCCCCCCCAGTCTCCAGATCTGTATGTGGCAGCTAGTAAGCACTTCCAACAGGCGAAAATGATACTGGAAAACATCCCAAACCCAGACCATGAGGTAAGAGTGCAGTCACGGTAATTCTAGAGAAAAAGGTTGGTGGGAAGTACATGTCTTACTACTGGATGACAGTTTAATTATAAACTTGAACTTTATAGTATTAATAAATGAAGCCTGTCGTGTTTCTGCCAAGGATTTCAAATGGTTTTGCTAACCTAACCTTGTCAGACTTAAAATTATTTGACGAGAGGTGATGTAAATATCTCCTATGGATAAATTTAGAAATCAATGCAAGGAGAAATTAAGACTTAGACCTTGGGCCTTGGCTGACTTGCTCAGTTGGGTAGAGCATCAACCTGATATGCCAAAGTTGCAGGTTCAGTCTCTGGTCAGGGCACATGCAAGAAGACAACCAATGAATGCATAGGAACAACGAATCAATCTCTCTCTTTCTCTGAAATCAATTAAAAAAAAAAAAGACTTAGAACCATGAAGAATAGAAATAAGATCTAGATTGATCCATAACTTAAAAATGTTAATAATATTTAAAATGTTTTAATCTATATAGCTTACTGTATTCAAATATAAATCTGAAAAATGTTCTGGTCATTTATCACAGGAAGTAAAAACCACTTTATCCACTTGTCTGTTTAAAATACAAGGCTATTGTTTTTGATTGCTATTGACTTTATTTGGAGAAACCTATATTAAGTTTCAGGCTTTATTTTCCCAATTTGCTGCATAACTAATTTTATTGAAATGCATTTATTCTGTAAAGAGAATAACCTGTAACACAAATACTGTTTTGGGGGGAGTATATCTTGGTACAACCTCCATCTGTCAAAAGTCACAAATTCTTAGGCAATTCTCCTTCTAAGGGTTTTTCTTACAGATACATGAGCATATGTAGGAAGTGATGAATATACAAGAGTATTCATTGCAGCAGGATTTCCACTAGCAAAAAAATGAAGAACTTTAGTGTTTTTTTTTTTTTTAAGATTTTATTTTTAGAGAGCGTCGGGAAGGAGAAAGAGGGAGAGAGACATCAATCAGTTGCTTCTCGCAGGCCCCTGTCCAGGACCTGGCCCACGTCCTAGGCACATGCCCTGCTGGCAGTCAAGCTGGCCACCTTTAAGTTTGTGGGATGATGCCCAACCTACCTAGCCATAGCAGTCAGGACTGACTTTAGTATTCTTCAACGGGACTGTTAAATAAATTATGGTACATCACATAGTGAAATATTCTGCAGCCTTTAAAAGGACAAGGAATATCTTTATGTACTGTAATGGAATGTTATTTAGAATAAAAGTTTAAAAAGCAAGGTAGTACTGTCATTTCAATCAGACTGGGCAGGTATTTCCTTGTTAACATGTTCATGGGGAGATGTACAAGAGTGTTTTTTTGGAGAATAGAGTACCTTAGGGAGCAGAGAGGGGAGAGAAATGACTTATCATATGTAACCATGTAAAAAATAAAAAGGGGAAAGTAAAAATTAGAGGAAGGCATCTATAATAAATCGCCTGTTTCTTTTAGTGGACTTCATTTATTCCACAAATATTTCTTTAGTGCCTCCTATACCTCTGGCACTATTATAGTTTCCAGCAGTGGGGGAAGGGGGTGGAGACAAATCCCAGCCCTCCTCGGGGTAAGTAAATTAAATGCAGACAGTAAATAAATGAAAAGTAAAACTGAAAATTTTTACTTTTAAAAAGTAAAAATAGCCCTGGCTGGTGTGGCTCAGTGGATTGAGCACAGGCCTGTGAACCAAAGGGTTGCCAATTTGATTCCCAGTCAGGGCACATGCCTGGGTTGCGGGCCAGGTCCCCAGTGGGGGGACATGTGAGAGGCAACCACACATTGATGTTTCTCTCCCTCTTTCTCCCTCCCTTCCCCTCTAAAAATAAATAAAAATCTTAAAAAATAAAAAAGTATATTAGAAGATCCTAAGTATTATGAAGAAAAATCAAGCTAGCAATGGATAGTGACTGCTGTAGGAGATAGGCTGGTAGCGGGGATCAGGCATTTTTAAATAGGGTAGCCTAGGAGCAAATCCTGGAAGGTGAAGCAGCCATGTGGCCATCTAGGGATGGAGCCTTCTAAACAGCGGGCTCCACATGTGTAAAGGTGCTGAGGCAGAAGTGTGCCTGGAGTTCTGAAGAACAGCCAAAGACTGGTGTGCCGGGGTGAGGTGAACAAGGGGTCAATTGTCAAGTGAGTTTTGAGCAGAGGAGTGACCAGATCTATGTTCTAAAGGATCATTCTGACAACTTGGCTGAAAACAGACTGTAGTGGGGCCAGCAGTGCAAGCACGGCAGCCAGTTAGTAGGCCACAGCAGTCTCCCAGGTGAGAGTTGGTGGTGACAGCAGAGGTATAAGAAGTGATCACGTTCTCTAAGTGTTTTAACATCCAGCCAGTAGGGTTGATGGATTGGATGAGTAAAAGAGTCAAGGATGACACCAAGGTTTTTGGCCTGAGCTCCTGGATGGATTGAGTTACACGGGAAAGATTGCCGGTGGAGCAGGAAGGTCAGCTCCGTTTTGGATGTGCCTGTTGGATACACACCCAAATGGAGCTGTCATGGAGGCAGGTGGATATGTGGTCCGGAGCTGAGGAGGAGGGGTTCTTGAACTTAGGATGAAGACGATAGTGGGAACTCTTCCTTCAAGTCACAAGTTACTCCCCTCTTAAAGAGAAATGCAGTATTGCATTCCATTGTTATCCATGTGTTGCAATGAAGCTTTTTAGACCGTTGTAGTCAGAAATAATAAGTTAACACTTAAAGGATACTTACTACCTGCCAGGCCTGGTTCTCAGCTCATAGTATACATGAACTCATTTAATCTTCACAGCGAATCCTTGTGGGCTAGGAAAAATAATTATCCCCATTTTTACAGGTGAAGAAACTGGAACAAAGAGGCTAGAAAACTTGCCAGAGGTTTCATAGCCAGTAAGTGGCAAGGCTAGAATTTAAAGCAGCCTAACTCGAGTCCACACCCCACTCTGCAGTCCTGCCTCTGCGGCTTAACATTCTCCTGGTTCTCAGAGGCAGGCTTTCGGAGGGGACTCAGATAGGGTTCTGTTTTACTGACAAATGTACATTCATGTTTTAAAATTGCCTGTAATAAAATACCAACACTCGACATTGTACAAGATTCCTATTAGTGTCTGTAAAGACATTTCGACTATGAATTCTGTTTTGATAGTTTAATGTTGTTCATTGTTTAGGTCAGTAGAATTTTAAAGGTTGCCAAACCCAACTTCGTGGTTATGAAGCTGCTGGCAGGAGGACACAAAAAGGAGTCGAAGGCAAGTACGCTGCGCGGGAAGTAAAGGGGCCTCAGTTATCATGAAACTTCCTTCTTTCCAAAAACATGCACAAGTATTATCACAAGAATTAAGCACTCAAAAATTATCTTAAAAGAGGTTTTAACTTAAAATTTCAAGTCTGCCCTTTCATTCCTCCCCTTCCCCATGTAAATTACTGAATGACTCGGGGTAAAAAAGAAAATGTGTATGAATATATTTATGGAAGGGGTACTTAAAAAGTCATCTGCTTTAGAAAAGTGAATACTTCAATAATAAGGTCTTTTTAATGGCTCAGGATATGGAAGATTCCATCAGCTTCCTTGGTAGTGTTTTAACATCAGTGCTATATAAACACTCAACACAGGCTCTGCGTCTGCTGGAAGCCAGCCACTGAGGCGGTTTTGGTGACATGCACCTTCGTTTGTTTACTCCGGGTTTTTCAGTCTCACCTCCTGCCCTTCCTTCCCAATGACGTTCATTTCATCGCTCAGTTCAGTGAGTGACTCTGGAACCAAACTCACTGAGCCCTGGCCTTGTCTGTAATTTAAATCCATTTTCCTTTGTTAACTGTTCTAAGATAGAAAACAGGTCAGCTTGTTTTCTGGTGATCTTTGTAAACCTGGAAATAAGCTAATTATGTTTTTTCTTCCAGGTCAGTTTTTGTCATTTAACCAGCTTTTTAAAAAATCTTGTGCTGCTGCCTTATCCTTAGAAATACAAGATACTACAAGACAAAAGTAATCTTTATGTTGTTTACTGTCTCAGTATTTGTTAGATGACACTGACTTCCTGATTTTCTTTACAGGTCCCTCCCGAGTTTGATTTCTCTGCTCACAAATATTTTCCTGTTGTGAAGCTTGTTTGAGACTGAAAGGTGACCATAAAAAGGGGTAAAATCTACTTTCAGATTCTACTCTTAGCAGATCCATCCATCAGTCTTACCACCTAATATGAAGTGGAATGGATTTCTTGGATAACAACCCATTATAAAGAATTCTTTTAATTTGACAGCCTTATATGACATGAATGAAAACTGCTGTTTTAAAGTGGTTTATTATATCCATGGTGACACTGGTCTGATTGAATGCATTGAGGAACCTTGTATG
>VMDR010026749.1:0-13871 GCA_007922815.1 Macrotus californicus
ATAGAGCGATAAAGAGGCTCTCCTCAAAATTTTCAACAGCAATGCTTTCTGCCAGAAGGAAATTTCAGATAACCATCAAGGGGAAAACATCTGAGCCAAGGATTTTATATCTAACCAGGCTCACTTTGAAGTGTAAATGCAACAAACTCTCACCAACATATGAAAACCTGGAGAATAGTGTTGCCATGACTCCTTTGTTACAAATCTGTTAGAACATTAGCTTCAGACAACTGAAGGGGTCCATAGGATCCAGCAAACCCACATCTGCCCAAGAAAATAGAAGCAGTGTCTCTAAGAGATTTGCACACACATGTTCATAGCAGCAGTATTCTCAGTAGCCAAAAGGAACAAGGAACCCAAGTGTCCATCAACAGAAGAATGCATGAAAAAGAAAGTGGTCTATCCATACAGTGGAATATTATTTAGCGTTAAAAAGGAAGTTCTAACACGCACTACAACATGGATGAACTTTGAGGACATTTTGCTAAGTGAAAGAAGCCAGACACAAATGGACAAATAGTATGTGATTTCACTTCTATGAAGTCCCTGGAATAGTCAAATTCATAGAGGCAGAAAGTAGAGTGGTAGATACTAGGGGCTAGGGGTGGGGGGATGAGGAGTTAGTGTTTAATGGGGACAGAGTTTCAGTCGTGTAAGATGAAAAAGTTCTGGAGTTTGGTTACACAACAATGTAAATGTGCTTAACACTACTGAGCTATTCACTTAAAATGGTTACAGTGGTAAATTTTATATATATTTTACCACCATCAAAAATGTTTTAAAAAGAAAAGCTAGCTAAGCATTTTAATCTCAGCACACTAACACTCCATGTTACAAGTAAAAATGAGTGATTTCAACCAAAGAGATCTGAGAAGCTGTGAAGTCTCTGATGGCCAGTTAGAACGACCTTGTGCCAACATTTCTAATCAGCAGCCATCTGGGAGGTGACGCTCTCAATATATAGTGGTGTTCTTTGGCTACAGTACCAGCTAGGCCTCCAGCTGCACAACAGAATCCTTAAACAATGGAAAGAAGGTCCAGAACAAGGAGAAGCAGCCTGAAGAAAAAGCCTGCTGTTTTATAAACAGTCACATCACTGACCTGCTAGAAGTCACTTAAGCAAATATCATCCTTGGCAATTACTGAAAGAAAAGTCTCTTCTTCTAATGTACCCAGAAATTCTTAGCCTAAGCAGCTTGGCCTGTTGTGAACAGCCACTGTCCAGCTGCAGTGTATGGACTGGGAACCTCCAGGTACTGGCTCCTTTAGCAGCCCCAGCTCACTATCAATTTCCCCCACCCCGGTGTCCCCACTCCTGCTCCTTGCTCACTTGAGTGTGCCTTCATGGATTCCTTCCTCTGCTTTAAATGGCCAGAGCATTAACAAAACCCCATCCCCTAAACAGTGCTCTGTGCTTAGTAAAAATATATGAACACACAGGAAGGGCAAAAACATTTTTGTTTTTTGGATTGGCGGGGAGTGGAGTTCAGATCAGTAGGAGCACTGGTATTTCTTTTCTAGGCCCTGAAGAAGTGGGAATGTAAACTGAGTTATTCCAGTCAACCACCAAGTTGAGTTCTGGTGTTTCTGTAGTGGAAAGCCTATTTAATTTTGGCACACAGACACATTTATTCATTCAACAAGCACTTTCACAGCACCTACAGCATGCCAATGACTAGGTTGGGAGCTGGTGTTTCAGCACACCCCGAGCACAGCACGTGCAAATCAGTGCTTGCCCAGTGGAGGAAATGCTGAAATAAGCACTTGCAAATCAAAGGATGTGTGCTTCTAAAATCCAAGATAGGGGAATCCAGGGGAGTATAGGAGACAACAGCAAGGGCACTACCCCTTACTTAGCAGATAAGGAAGGCTTCCAGTGGGATTCTTTAAACTGAAATGGACATAATAAGTACAAGTTACCCAGGCCAAGGAGGGAGGATGCACCAAGTAAATGCTCAGAAATAATGTGTAACCAAAGTAAGAAAGCCAATGAGGAGAAGATCAATCCAAGTCATTGTTAACAATGACCTAGAGGGTAGGAGAAAAGCTCTAGAGTTGGTACTGTAGGCCCACATGCAAGGCTAAGGCTGGAGAATGAATGAATGAGTGAATGAATGAATGAGGTACTGGCCAGAGAGGAGCCTTCTCTACACCCCAGGCTTTCTTCCTTGTCCTGATTTTCTCACCATGCTTCCCAGCTCCAAATGCTACTCAATTGGTCTATGTCCAATCCTCAGTGTCAGACGTCTGCAAACCTGGTTGTGGGTCCTGGGTTGCTGGGGGCAGAAGGGGAAATCATATATTTCTATTGTTACAACATTTTAAGTATGTATTTTGTGGATATTTTATAGGGTAGGACATACTATACTATAGTAGAAACATGTATATGATTTAGAAATAGCTAAGTATGCACATATTTGGGAGGAGGGTATCAGTTGAGTCTACCTGGCACACCGAGAGGGCCTTTGGAATGCACAGTTTCTACCAGCCCTGAACAGATGAAAAGTTAGCTCCTTGCTTTTGGTGTACACACTGCTTATACATGTGGACAAATGTGCCCTAGGGAAGCCTTCTGGACTACCTGCATTAGACCAGTTCCCCTTCATGCACCTCCATTGTCCTGAGAACCTCTCCATTTTAGGGCTGTAATGGTAAATCACATTTTGGGATTATTAGCCTGCAGAGTGAGAGAGGCAAGAGGCTGTGTGGATTTGGGCTCACTGCAGTGTCCTCAGAGCCTAACGCAACACTGCCTGGCACACAGTAGGAGCTAAATAATAAATTCTTGCTGATAAATAAAAGAGTAAGCTAGCAACATCTTCCCATGTTGCTGAGCACCAGAATATGCACTCAGTAAGTTGAACTTGTTAAAACATATATATTCTATAATAAAATGACTCCAGTGCAAATAACCTCAAGAAGTTACACAGGAAAATGATGGTGATATAACACAGGAGGAAGAGGACATGAGTTGAATTCTTGGCCCTACCTAAGACCAGCTGTATGACCTTGGGAAATCACCCCAACTGTTTGTCTCCATTTTTTCATCTGAAAATAGTCACACTGGTTCTTGTGAGGTGTTGACCAAATACCCGACACAGAATATTCCACATGTCGCCTGTTGCCTCGCAATCACTCAGTGTCTGCTCTGTTATTGTAATTGCTGTGTGGTTTAGTCATGGAGTTCAGCCTCCTCTTGGCTCATGTCACCTTCACCTGCCCTTATTCAGCTACGTCACCTCACATACTGAGTAGCAATGAATCTATCATCCAATGACTCATCCCTGTTTCTCCTTAGCACACATGATTACATATTTACCTGTTTATTCTTGACACATGTCATTTCACTCCAGTGCTAAACCACACACATCCACACCAGGGGTTCTGCACACCTGGTTACCAAAAATGGCTTCTGGTTACCTGTCTACTGAACACATCACTTACAGTTTTCTAGTTCCAAAAGATTTAACTCTGATCAAACAGCAAAATTATGCTCTAAAATTATACTCAGAAGTTTGGAATCAGTTACAAAGCTGCTTGGAGCTTTCAAAGACCATCTTCCAAGGCCTTATCCTTGTGTGTGCTGTCCCATGACCTTGGAATGGCAGCTTGCTGGGGAAGTCTGCCAGTGCTGACCTGAGGGGAGTTTCAACTGTTTTTCAGCATTACCCTACCTTTGTGACTAAAATTGAGACTCCAAGGCCCCATCCCTGTGAGTCTGATTTGGGGATCTGGGTGAAAGCCCTGCTCCATGGAAATCCAGCCCTGTCCTGCATCAGAGCCTTGGTGCTGGGAAGGCGAAAGGAACTCACCAGGCCTCCAAAACACCTGAAGTCTCACTTCCAAAAGCCTCTAGACTTCACCTTTTCACCCAAGTGGCAACAGGCCATCCAGCCCCTTTAGATCTACCTAGGTCATCAGAGGTCACAACCCACACTCACAGGAACTGCTAGGGCCACAGAAATCTTGGTTGTGGCAGCAGTCCAAGGCTAGGCAGGGGCAGGAGAGGGACAGGGCTTCAGCAGCCCCTCGGGGGAAACCACAAGGCTTCTTCCCACAACAGTGCCATGTGGCACTGGCTTGGTGCCAGGTATGAAGGAGAAGTAGACACACTGCCCTGCCCACAAGAGCGGTCCTGCTGGGGAGTGATGCTGGGGAAGGATAGACCCAGCAGTGAAGGATGAAATCTCACTTCCTTGCTTCACACAGAGAGTGCATTACATGATCTCCATTGTACAGATGAAGAAACTGTGAACCCAAGAGGGAAAGGTGGTGCTGTTTATTGGGGTGAAGTGGGTGATCACCAACAATCAAGTCAACTGAGCAATGGGCATGCTTGAATGTGCCCAGTTTCTTCTCAAGGGCAGTCACATGGCCAAGGGTAGGCAAGAGTGAGCTCCTCAGTCTGTCAGCTTCCACACTGACAGTGCTCCTGGAAGCAGCCACCAGCATCTGCTGAGGGCTACATCTGAGACCTGCCTGAGCACTGTATATACACAGTCCTATCCTGCACACCTATCAGAAAGATATCTTTATTATGGTCATTTCATAGTTGCCAAAACTCAGCTTCAAAAAGGATGCATATTGCTCAGGATAACAAGGCTGCTAAGCATTATAACTGGGCTTAGAATCTAGTCATACAAAACCTTGCACTTTTAACCCAATGCTGGGCTGCAAAAGTTCTAAAACTTTCTTTGTCAGAACTACTTGGAGAGCTTATTAAAACTCACAATGCTGGGCTCTGCTCCCAAAATGTCTGGAGTGGGGTGGGACCTGGGAATTTCTGTTTCAAAAGTTCCCAGGGAGTGCTGATGTTGTGGTTCCCAGGCCTCCATCTCAACTCAGTTCAACACCGCACTGGCAGTGCCCTCAATACTGGAGATACGGTCCTGTCTGCGTGCTCTTGGCATGTCTTTTGCTCTATCTAGAATGTCCTCTTCCCAAGTCACCCTAGGAAAATCCTCCAGACCCACCCTACAAGATGGTGCTCTCTGGCCCATGGTCCCCTGCAACAATCTGCCTGTTCTGTTGCTACTCCATGTAACAATGATCTCGTGGTTTTGTGCATACTTACTTTCATCTTTATCTGTCTCATGTGCTGTGCTTTTACTTTTTCAAGGGAAATGACCTTGTCCTATTTATCTTGTTATGCTCAGCAGCAAATCCAGGCTCAAAAAATGCTTGTTGACAGATGCATGACTCCATCCTGCCTGAGTTTCAGGCCCCTTCATAGCCCTGGCCTAAGCACTGTTTCATTCTTATCTTTTGGCTCACCCACGCTGCTCCAGATTGCTTTCCATGCAGTAACAGCATAGGACAGGATGATGGTAGAGCAACAAGCATCCATACACATAAAATGTATGATTAATGCTGAGTGGCCAGGGTCAGTGCAATAAATATATCCCCAGGACCCAAGAAGTACAGAGTAACACTGCAGTTCTAAAAGCAAATGCTGGCAAACCCTGGGGGGGGTGGTCCTTGAGACCCTTTGAAGCAGGGGTCCACAAGATAAAATCTCTTTTCCCAATGATACTAAGATGTTTTTGTCTTTCACACTCACATTCCAAGGGGCCAAGTGGAGTCTTTCAGAGCCTACCCAAGTGTGATATCATGGCAGACTGAAGTCACAAACAGATATGATTACTTAAGCTGTCTCCTTTTAAGTCAGACATCAAAGAGAGTTGCGAAAATGTAAAATGATGCCACTTTTCCCAGTAAATTTTATCTGTTTTTTAAAGTATAGATTTTTTCATAAAATGTTATTCATGTTAACAATAACAAAACTTAACAACCTAAGACCCAGTTCTCCAAGTAACATTTCCATGCACATGGAGACAAATAGCAACAGTACAACAAATAAATTTAAGGTTTGGGCCTGGAAACCTCCTCAGCTCCTTATTGCCATGGACCAAAATATGGAATTGGCTTCCTTGATATGGGCCCCATGAGTTTAACTCATACCTCTTTCCCTTATAACTTCTCTAAGTTGTATCATTTCCCATTGTTAAGAGTTGAACTGTGTCCCTTCAAAAAGGATGCGTTAGAGTCCTAACACCCAGTGCTTCAGAATGTGGCCCTATTTGGAGGCATGATCTTCACAGAGAGAATCGGGTTGTCATGAGGTCATTAGGGTGACCCCTGATTCAATAGGTCGGGTGGAAATTTGGAAATACCCACATGCACACACAGGGAAAACCCTCTGTGAAGATGGGAATGCTGCTGCCACAAGGCAAGGAAGTACCAGAAGCTAGGAGAGAGGCCTGGAGCAGATTATAATTTTAATTTCATTGTTTTATTACTGTCATCTTTAAATGAATGAATGTTTTTTAAATTCTCATTTTTAATTTTAATACAGCAAATATTGATATGTATAACCCATATAAACAAGAGCTCTTTGGGGTCCTCAACAGATTTTAAGAATGCAAAGGGATCCTGAGACCAAAAAGTTTAAAGACCTGCTTAATTTGATGCTCCACAGTGGAAGGAAGAAAAAAATCTTTCATGTTATATTAGGTTATGAGGGGCTCCTTCCTCTTTTAGAGATGGCTTTATGGTTTTTTTCCCTCTTGATGATTGTATAGGTACCACAGAATGCAAATCTCTCACTTAAGATTTTTGCAATCCATGCAAAACACCAGATATTTGCACAAACAATTTCTATGCCTTAATTTTTAAAATTCCCTTTCTTTGTTTTTATATGGGAAGGATATATAAATAGGATAAAGTAATGAACTGCATAATGGTGTTTTGGTCAATGACAGACTACATATTCCACAGTGGTCCCATGAGATTATAAAGGAGCTGAAAAATTCCCATCACCTAGTGATATCATGGCTGTCATAACGCCACAGTAAAACGCATTCCTCATGTGTTTGTGGTGATGCTGGTGTAGACAAACCTACTGTGCTGCCAGTTGTATAGAACTATAGCAGATACAATCATGTACAGTGCATAATACTTGGAAATGATAATAAACAATCATGTTACTGGCTTGTGTATTTACTATACTAAACTTTTTATTATTTTAGAGTGTACTCTTTCTCATGAGACAAAGTTTTGCTGTAAAATAGCATGTCCTCTTATACCAGCAGCAGTGTCATACATCTGGTGTTTACCTTGTCCCTTGGTTGCATATTTTCACTAGTGCTTGATGTAACCTCATAATGCATCATTGTCTCTTGGTCTTGATTTAATCTTACATTGTTTTGTATTTGTGCACTAATGTGCTGGACAAGTTTGTAGCCTGGGAGCAATAGGCTATACGGTACAGCCTAGGTGTGTAGTAGACTATACCATCTAGGTTTGTGTAAGAGCACTCTGATGTTTGCACAATGACAAAATCACCTAACTACTAATGTCTCAGAGTGTGTTCCTGTCTTTAAGTAGCAAATGACAGTACAAATAAGGAATTATGGCTTCCGCTTGAAAATTGCCTGTGATGAAGAAATGGGTTGTATTAGTTTGCTAGGGCTGCTGCAACAATGTACCACAAACTGAGTGGTTTAAGCAATGGAAATGTATTGTCTCACAGTATGAAGGCCAGAATTCTGAGATCAAGGTGTCAGCAAGGCCATGCTTTCTCTGAGGGAATTAAGGGAAGATCTGCTCCAAGCCTCTTTACTAGCTTCTGGTACTTCCTTGCCTTGTGGCAGCAGCATTCCCATCTTCACAGAGGGTTTTCCCTGTGTGTGCATGTGGGTATTTCCAAATTTCCACCCGACCTATTGAATCAGGGGTCACCCTAATGACCTCATGACAACCCGATTCTCTCTGTGAAGATCATGCCTCCAAATAGGGCCACATTCTGAAGCACTGGGTGTTAGGACTCTAACGCATCCTTTTTGAAGGGACACAGTTCAACTCTTAACAATGGGAAATGATACAACTTAGAGAAGTTATAAGGGAAAGAGGTATGAGTTAAACTCATGGGGCCCATATCAAGGAAGCCAATTCCATATTTTGGTCCATGGCAATAAGGAGCTGAGGAGGTTTCCAGGCCCAAACCTTAAATTTATTTGTTGTACTGTTGCTATTTGTCTCCATGTGCATGGAAATGTTACTTGGAGAACTGGGTCTTAGGTTGTTAAGTTTTGTTATTGTTAACATGAATAACATTTTATGAAAAAATCTATACTTTAAAAAACAGATAAAATTTACTGGGAAAAGTGGCATCATTTTACATTTTCGCAACTCTCTTTGATGTCTGACTTAAAAGGAGACAGCTTAAGTAATCATATCTGTTTGTGACTTCAGTCTGCCATGATATCACACTTGGGTAGGCTCTGAAAGACTCCACTTGGCCCCTTGGAATGTGAGTGTGAAAGACAAAAACATCTTAGTATCATTGGGAAAAGAGATTTTATCTTGTGGACCCCTGCTTCAAAGGGTCTCAAGGACCACCCCCCCCAGGGTTTGCCAGCATTTGCTTTTAGAACTGCAGTGTTACTCTGTACTTCTTGGGTCCTGGGGATATATTTATTGCACTGACCCTGGCCACTCAGCATTAATCATACATTTTATGTGTATGGATGCTTGTTGCTCTACCATCATCCTGTCCTATGCTGTTACTGCATGGAAAGCAATCTGGAGCAGCGTGGGTGAGCCAAAAGATAAGAATGAAACAGTGCTTAGGCCAGGGCTATGAAGGGGCCTGAAACTCAGGCAGGATGGAGTCATGCATCTGTCAACAAGCATTTTTTGAGCCTGGATTTGCTGCTGAGCATAACAAGATAAATAGGACAAGGTCATTTCCCTTGAAAAAGTAAAAGCACAGCACATGAGACAGATAAAGATGAAAGTAAGTATGCACAAAACCACGAGATCATTGTTACATGGAGTAGCAACAGAACAGGCAGATTGTTGCAGGGGACCATGGGCCAGAGAGCACCATCTTGTAGGGTGGGTCTGGAGGATTTTCCTAGGGTGACTTGGGAAGAGGACATTCTAGATAGAGCAAAAGACATGCCAAGAGCACGCAGACAGGACCGTATCTCCAGTATTGAGGGCACTGCCAGTGCGGTGTTGAACTGAGTTGAGATGGAGGCCTGGGAACCACAACATCAGCACTCCCTGGGAACTTTTGAAACAGAAATTCCCAGGTCCCACCCCACTCCAGACATTTTGGGAGCAGAGCCCAGCATTGTGAGTTTTAATAAGCTCTCCAAGTAGTTCTGACAAAGAAAGTTTTAGAACTTTTGCAGCCCAGCATTGGGTTAAAAGTGCAAGGTTTTGTATGACTAGATTCTAAGCCCAGTTATAATGCTTAGCAGCCTTGTTATCCTGAGCAATATGCATCCTTTTTGAAGCTGAGTTTTGGCAACTATGAAATGACCATAATAAAGATATCTTTCTGATAGGTGTGCAGGATAGGACTGTGTATATACAGTGCTCAGGCAGGTCTCAGATGTAGCCCTCAGCAGATGCTGGTGGCTGCTTCCAGGAGCACTGTCAGTGTGGAAGCTGACAGACTGAGGAGCTCACTCTTGCCTACCCTTGGCCATGTGACTGCCCTTGAGAAGAAACTGGGCACATTCAAGCATGCCCATTGCTCAGTTGACTTGATTGTTGGTGATCACCCACTTCACCCCAATAAACAGCACCACCTTTCCCTCTTGGGTTCACAGTTTCTTCATCTGTACAATGGAGATCATGTAATGCACTCTCTGTGTGAAGCAAGGAAGTGAGATTTCATCCTTCACTGCTGGGTCTATCCTTCCCCAGCATCACTCCCCAGCAGGACCGCTCTTGTGGGCAGGGCAGTGTGTCTACTTCTCCTTCATACCTGGCACCAAGCCAGTGCCACATGGCACTGTTGTGGGAAGAAGCCTTGTGGTTTCCCCCGAGGGGCTGCTGAAGCCCTGTCCCTCTCCTGCCCCTGCCTAGCCTTGGACTGCTGCCACAACCAAGATTTCTGTGGCCCTAGCAGTTCCTGTGAGTGTGGGTTGTGACCTCTGATGACCTAGGTAGATCTAAAGGGGCTGGATGGCCTGTTGCCACTTGGGTGAAAAGGTGAAGTCTAGAGGCTTTTGGAAGTGAGACTTCAGGTGTTTTGGAGGCCTGGTGAGTTCCTTTCGCCTTCCCAGCACCAAGGCTCTGATGCAGGACAGGGCTGGATTTCCATGGAGCAGGGCTTTCACCCAGATCCCCAAATCAGACTCACAGGGATGGGGCCTTGGAGTCTCAATTTTAGTCACAAAGGTAGGGTAATGCTGAAAAACAGTTGAAACTCCCCTCAGGTCAGCACTGGCAGACTTCCCCAGCAAGCTGCCATTCCAAGGTCATGGGACAGCACACACAAGGATAAGGCCTTGGAAGATGGTCTTTGAAAGCTCCAAGCAGCTTTGTAACTGATTCCAAACTTCTGAGTATAATTTTAGAGCATAATTTTGCTGTTTGATCAGAGTTAAATCTTTTGGAACTAGAAAACTGTAAGTGATGTGTTCAGTAGACAGGTAACCAGAAGCCATTTTTGGTAACCAGGTGTGCAGAACCCCTGGTGTGGATGTGTGTGGTTTAGCACTGGAGTGAAATGACATGTGTCAAGAATAAACAGGTAAATATGTAATCATGTGTGCTAAGGAGAAACAGGGATGAGTCATTGGATGATAGATTCATTGCTACTCAGTATGTGAGGTGACGTAGCTGAATAAGGGCAGGTGAAGGTGACATGAGCCAAGAGGAGGCTGAACTCCATGACTAAACCACACAGCAATTACAATAACAGAGCAGACACTGAGTGATTGCGAGGCAACAGGCGACATGTGGAATATTCTGTGTCGGGTATTTGGTCAACACCTCACAAGAACCAGTGTGACTATTTTCAGATGAAAAAATGGAGACAAACAGTTGGGGTGATTTCCCAAGGTCATACAGCTGGTCTTAGGTAGGGCCAAGAATTCAACTCATGTCCTCTTCCTCCTGTGTTATATCACCATCATTTTCCTGTGTAACTTCTTGAGGTTATTTGCACTGGAGTCATTTTATTATAGAATATATATGTTTTAACAAGTTCAACTTACTGAGTGCATATTCTGGTGCTCAGCAACATGGGAAGATGTTGCTAGCTTACTCTTTTATTTATCAGCAAGAATTTATTATTTAGCTCCTACTGTGTGCCAGGCAGTGTTGCGTTAGGCTCTGAGGACACTGCAGTGAGCCCAAATCCACACAGCCTCTTGCCTCTCTCACTCTGCAGGCTAATAATCCCAAAATGTGATTTACCATTACAGCCCTAAAATGGAGAGGTTCTCAGGACAATGGAGGTGCATGAAGGGGAACTGGTCTAATGCAGGTAGTCCAGAAGGCTTCCCTAGGGCACATTTGTCCACATGTATAAGCAGTGTGTACACCAAAAGCAAGGAGCTAACTTTTCATCTGTTCAGGGCTGGTAGAAACTGTGCATTCCAAAGGCCCTCTCGGTGTGCCAGGTAGACTCAACTGATACCCTCCTCCCAAATATGTGCATACTTAGCTATTTCTAAATCATATACATGTTTCTACTATAGTATAGTATGTCCTACCCTATAAAATATCCACAAAATACATACTTAAAATGTTGTAACAATAGAAATATATGATTTCCCCTTCTGCCCCCAGCAACCCAGGACCCACAACCAGGTTTGCAGACGTCTGACACTGAGGATTGGACATAGACCAATTGAGTAGCATTTGGAGCTGGGAAGCATGGTGAGAAAATCAGGACAAGGAAGAAAGCCTGGGGTGTAGAGAAGGCTCCTCTCTGGCCAGTACCTCATTCATTCATTCACTCATTCATTCATTCTCCAGCCTTAGCCTTGCATGTGGGCCTACAGTACCAACTCTAGAGCTTTTCTCCTACCCTCTAGGTCATTGTTAACAATGACTTGGATTGATCTTCTCCTCATTGGCTTTCTTACTTTGGTTACACATTATTTCTGAGCATTTACTTGGTGCATCCTCCCTCCTTGGCCTGGGTAACTTGTACTTATTATGTCCATTTCAGTTTAAAGAATCCCACTGGAAGCCTTCCTTATCTGCTAAGTAAGGGGTAGTGCCCTTGCTGTTGTCTCCTATACTCCCCTGGATTCCCCTATCTTGGATTTTAGAAGCACACATCCTTTGATTTGCAAGTGCTTATTTCAGCATTTCCTCCACTGGGCAAGCACTGATTTGCACGTGCTGTGCTCGGGGTGTGCTGAAACACCAGCTCCCAACCTAGTCATTGGCATGCTGTAGGTGCTGTGAAAGTGCTTGTTGAATGAATAAATGTGTCTGTGTGCCAAAATTAAATAGGCTTTCCACTACAGAAACACCAGAACTCAACTTGGTGGTTGACTGGAATAACTCAGTTTACATTCCCACTTCTTCAGGGCCTAGAAAAGAAATACCAGTGCTCCTACTGATCTGAACTCCACTCCCCGCCAATCCAAAAAACAAAAATGTTTTTGCCCTTCCTGTGTGTTCATATATTTTTACTAAGCACAGAGCACTGTTTAGGGGATGGGGTTTTGTTAATGCTCTGGCCATTTAAAGCAGAGGAAGGAATCCATGAAGGCACACTCAAGTGAGCAAGGAGCAGGAGTGGGGACACCGGGGTGGGGGAAATTGATAGTGAGCTGGGGCTGCTAAAGGAGCCAGTACCTGGAGGTTCCCAGTCCATACACTGCAGCTGGACAGTGGCTGTTCACAACAGGCCAAGCTGCTTAGGCTAAGAATTTCTGGGTACATTAGAAGAAGAGACTTTTCTTTCAGTAATTGCCAAGGATGATATTTGCTTAAGTGACTTCTAGCAGGTCAGTGATGTGACTGTTTATAAAACAGCAGGCTTTTTCTTCAGGCTGCTTCTCCTTGTTCTGGACCTTCTTTCCATTGTTTAAGGATTCTGTTGTGCAGCTGGAGGCCTAGCTGGTACTGTAGCCAAAGAACACCACTATATATTGAGAGCGTCACCTCCCAGATGGCTGCTGATTAGAAATGTTGGCACAAGGTCGTTCTAACTGGCCATCAGAGACTTCACAGCTTCTCAGATCTCTTTGGTTGAAATCACTCATTTTTACTTGTAACATGGAGTGTTAGTGTGCTGAGATTAAAATGCTTAGCTAGCTTTTCTTTTTAAAACATTTTTGATGGTGGTAAAATATATATAAAATTTACCACTGTAACCATTTTAAGTGAATAGCTCAGTAGTGTTAAGCACATTTACATTGTTGTGTAACCAAACTCCAGAACTTTTTCATCTTACACGACTGAAACTCTGTCCCCATTAAACACTAACTCCTCATCCCCCCACCCCTAGCCCCTAGTATCTACCACTCTACTTTCTGCCTCTATGAATTTGACTATTCCAGGGACTTCATAGAAGTGAAATCACATACTATTTGTCCATTTGTGTCTGGCTTCTTTCACTTAGCAAAATGTCCTCAAAGTTCATCCATGTTGTAGTGCGTGTTAGAACTTCCTTTTTAACGCTAAATAATATTCCACTGTATGGATAGACCACTTTCTTTTTCATGCATTCTTCTGTTGATGGACACTTGGGTTCCTTGTTCCTTTTGGCTACTGAGAATACTGCTGCTATGAACATGTGTGTGCAAATCTCTTAGAGACACTGCTTCTATTTTCTTGGGCAGATGTGGGTTTGCTGGATCCTATGGACCCCTTCAGTTGTCTGAAGCTAATGTTCTAACAGATTTGTAACAAAGGAGTCATGGCAACACTATTCTCCAGGTTTTCATATGTTGGTGAGAGTTTGTTGCATTTACACTTCAAAGTGAGCCTGGTTAGATATAAAATCCTTGGCTCAGATGTTTTCCCCTTGATGGTTATCTGAAATTTCCTTCTGGCAGAAAGCATTGCTGTTGAAAATTTTGAGGAGAGCCTCTTTATCGCTCTAT
>VMDR010026750.1:0-13884 GCA_007922815.1 Macrotus californicus
AGAAAGAAGTCATTTCACAGGTGGAAGAGACAGCAGAGGCCACAGAAAAATAAAGAATGAGAATTTAGTGGGGGTGGGGGTTGTATAATTGTTCTATTTGGACAAAGTCTTATACGGAATAAAGATAAGTAATATATCGCTAGTCAAACCACTGGAGCTATATTTTATATTTCCCCTTTCACTGAATCTCAACTTGGAGTTGGAAAAAGTTAAAGTTCTATTTTTTTCCATTTTCTCAAAAGAAAAATGGAAACTTCCTTCTTTAACAATAAATGAAAAAGGAGGAGGAGAAGGAGCAAGAGCAGGAGAGACTGTAGCATGCCAAGTCTCACACAGCTGAACTAGAGCAGATAAAGTGGTCTTAATTCTAACCATGACATCATACATCAGTGCTTCTCAGACTATAATGTACATGAAAATCACCTGGAGATCATGCTAAACTTCAACTTCTGACTCAGTAGGTCTGAAATGGGACCTGAGATTCTATGTTTCTAAAAATGTCCTTGAGAATGCTATGCTGCTGGTCCGTGGACCACACTGTGAGCAGTAATGCCCTAGAGTCCCCTGCACATTGACAGAAACTCCTACTAGACATTTTCATTCAAAGGAAAATTGTAATTGGTCTTTTTTGTTCTGAGACATCTATAGTAGACTTAATACTGAGCTCAACTTTGTTAACTCCTCCACTATTTGAGAGGTCAAAAACTGTCGGTCATATGCTTCATGTCCCTAGCTGAATTCTATGGGAACAGCAGAGTATTTCATAATTGGTACGTGATTATTGCCATGTACATTGGTTGTTCAGCATGCCCCCAGGTTCACCCTACCAATCGAGGGCTCCTACTAAAATAGTCCCAACGTTGATGTCTCAAAGACCCAACAGTTGAAACCACCTTAAGGCATTAACACTGGAACTTGCTCCATAAACTGTTACCAGCTGGAACAGGGTCACAAGCAAGGTGAGGTGTTGGAGAAAGAAACTGAAGAAAGAAGTCATTTCACAGGTGGAAGAGACAGCTGCATCTTATCCTTATGCCATGTACATTGGTTGTTTGATTATTAATGAAACATTCAAACCCCATCTCCGAACACGGGCAGGAAGAAGGCAGGTTCGGGCGGATGGATCGGATCATCAGGTAGCAGGCCCCAGAGACAAGCCAGCACTTGCCACACTGAGAAAATCTGGATACAGAGCCAGAGGAGATCTCCAGGACTGAGGAAGAACGAAGAATGTGTCCTTCTGTGGCAGAAAGGCAGTCTCTGGGTGCTGATTGTTGTGCCTGCCAGATATATCCCGACAGTGAAATTACTGACAGCAGCTAAAGGCCAACAGGCATGTACCGTTTCCTGAATACAGAGGAGGTGCATAATTTAGCATGTCTCATCTCCATAGAGCTTTTGTGTACAGATGATATGGAGGAGAGGATTTTAATACGGACTTCCTACACAAAGCGGAGCTTTGAAAAAAGGGGAAGAGGGGTTAACCTAGATCTCCAATATATTGCTATCTTCCCATGTTTGTTTACATGGTAGAAAAAAAGCTAACAGTGGACATGGACAAACACAAACTCACCGAGAAACCCTGCTCTCATGTGTAATCCCAAATATTCACAACTGCAAGGAAGAAGCTCCCCTAGAGGGAGTAAGGAGGAAATACCTAGATGAAATTGGGTAGTAACAGTGAGAAATCGGGGAACTGTAGGAAATGGGATGAAACAAAGGCTAATTCCATATGAATCCAAATATCCAGTCTTTTCCCTGGGAATAAATATCAAGCCAAGCCCTGGCTGGTATGGCTCACTTGGCTGGAGCATTGTTCCATAAACCAAAATGTCACAGATTCAATTCCCGGTCATGTATAGGTTTTGGCTTTGGTCCCTGGTCCCTGTGAGAAGCAACCAATTGATGTTTCTCTCTCTCTCTCTCTCTCTCTCTCTCTCTCTCTCTCTTTCTCTTTCTCTTTCTCTCCCCCTTTCTCTAAAATCAATAAGCAAGTCTGCAGGTGGGGAAATAAATAAATAGCAATCCATTTGGAAGTAGTAAAAATTAGCAACAGGTAACCAAGGTAAATTGGGGGAAATAAACTATTATTTTAATCTTCTTTATTGCTATCAAAGGTGAAGAGCTAATAAAATATGCTATGAAAGAAAGCTGGTAAGAAAAGGATAGATTACATAAGACAGTAAATTTAAAGAAAGAATAAAATAAGGAAAAGGAAGCACTCACATTGGTGAGCATGGTGAGCATGGTGAGCCAGGAACACAGTCGAGAAGCCCACGGGATGGAGTTGCTCTGTCAGCAAGCCAGATGGGCCAAGACAAAAGGACAAAATGTGAGAAAAGCCATCAGAATGAAGGAAACAATCATAAAACAATATTAACATTCTGAAACACTAAAAAGTTAAAATCAGAAGTCCAAAATTCTGAATATTTACCCCTTAATAAAATTGATATATTAATGGGAGGACTACAACAGGGGAGGAATAAAAATGAATTCTTATTCCTTTTGAAAAATCTTCATTATATCATTTAGGCAATACAATTCTGTGAATTTTAGCAAAGCAAGATATCTTTGAGTAAAATGGCATTCATAAAGGGTGCTAAGCTACCTTCTGTTAAATTGACTGAGACCACAGAATCAAAAGACCATCTTACTGATGTCTTATCACTCTGAAGAAACACTGCTTTCATAAATGTGGGTAAGAGTAATCACCGGACACCATCTACATCTGCTTTCCATTCATTAAAATCACAATTTAAAACATCACAAATGGACAATCCAGAGTCTAAGTCTAAAGCTGAATATACTTCTGAGTGAATGAATATATTTTCAAACCAAAACAAATTTAAAATATTAACTCTAAATAGATACTTATTGAGAATTACTTTATTTTTCTGGAAGTGATGCAATCTTGTCCAAACAGAAATACAGAATGTAGAATAAAAGGTGTATTTAGGATAATAGCATTAATTTTTTTTAAACTCTCTCCCCCTTAAAATGTATTCGGTTTCACTACTTCTTAATCCACTTTTTCACTGGGGGAAAAAAAATGCGGGGAAAGGGGTCAAAGAAGAGTTATTTAACCTTAGTCTTGTAGTGACATCTAGTGGTGATAAATGGTAACACTAGCTAATCTATTCCAATTAAGTATAAAAATAAAAAATGCTGCACTGAAAACCGGAGGTTATTTCAGTAAGTATCTCCCGTTCCTGTGTAAATGCATGAGAAGACCTTCCCTCACTCTGTTTTTACTACCCTGCATTTTCTTTAGGGGGCTTAAACTGTGTTTAGCAGCCAATTACTGGCTTGTCTCTCTTGCCTGACTGAGACAGAAAAATGTAAGCTCAAGCCTATTTATCCATTCAGGCTTTTTACCCGTACCTTATGTTATCAATGTACAACAACATGGGCGATTCAGAATGAGTATTCAACATGTGCACAACTTTTGTAAATACATACATACAAAACCTGCCTAATAGCAATCTCATTGTGCTCTCTCTGTCTTCTCGAGCAACTGAGCAAATCTAAGGACAAACTCCCTAGTCTATTTCTACCCAATTGTTTTTATCTTCAGCTTCACTGTACCTCTGAAGTCAAGAGCATGAAAAATTGAAGGCAAATAGACCTGGATTTTATTCCGACATCTTAAATATTGTCTATGTGGCCCTGAAAATCATTTAACCTCTATAAGTTTTAGCTTCTTCATTGATGAAATGAGCTAGTTCCTACATCAAGGGGTTTTGGGGGGGTTAAAATAAAGGATAAATGAAAAGCACCAGAATTTTATCCATAAAAAGTGTTTAACATGTTTGATAATTTGCTTCGGTAACTTTCTTCCACTAGATTCACAACCAGTAAACACTCTACCAGTTCCCCAATATTCCAAGACTTTTTACTTTAAATACCCTTTCTTTACAGCCTGACCCAAGTACATCCGGCTTCGTGAAGCTCTCTTCAATTCTGCCTCTTCTGCCCCAGTTTTCCCTTCTCTGTCTCAGAGCAGCTAGTGGGGGTTCTTGACATGACTTGCCTTGTTTTATTGAGATGCCCCAACTGGACTCTACCCAAATTTTTAGTTAGGACAAAACCCAGGCAGCACATAACTAGAGCACAACACTGAACAATTTCCTAGAGCAGGCACCTCGCAGTCACCAGCTCTTAACAACCCTGATGTTTACGGCTATGAAACGTTGGGAAGTGGAAAAGTTCAGGTGTATGGTGTTCCCTGAAGCAGACGCACACAGGCATACCTCGCTTTACTGCACTTTACAGGTGTTGCATTGTTTTACAAATTGAAGACAAGACTCTCCACCAGCAAAAGATTACAACTCACTTTAAGGTGGTGATCTGGACTCGAACCTTTAGTACCTCTGAGGCATGCTGTAAATGGCAGCCCTCACTCCAGTCAACCCACAGACTGATTTTACCTGATGAAAATAGGGTGTTCAAATATTTGAAATTAAAGAATAGGGGTTTTAAAGTCATTATTAGTGGAAATTTTTCTCCCTGGGACCTGGTTTCCAGGTAAAGTGACCCTCTGGTAGCACCCCTTACCGCTTGCCCCATTTTCTTTCCATGAATTAGGATCCATTGACTTGGTTGGAAGGTGGTGGTAATTTATTAAAATCTATAAGGAATGAAGATCTGGAATTTTCCTTCCTGCAGCCCCGAACCAGTGCAAACCAGGGTCCAAGGCCAACGGAACTCCTCCAAACACCTGAACCTCCTTCTCTTCAGGGGCACTGTCCCAAGTGTGAGGACAGGAGCAGTGTCACTGGATCACTACTAAGCCACTTCTCCAAAAGCTTTGCCAGGAAAAAAAAAAAAAGAAGAAGCGATGTTCTTAAATCTCTATCTGCCTAACCCCTGTGTTGATTTCTCAACTAAACTCAGGCAGAAAAAAAAAGAATATCAGATTGGCCTTATTTAAATCCTAATGAGTTGCTTCAGACTCTTAGAACATATAGTTTCTGCTTGCTCCAACATTTTTTAGCAAACTCTCACAATTTAAAGTAACAACAGGATCTGACCCTGTACTTACATGACCCTGCCTCGCTCAGCTCATCCTAATCTCAGCCCTGGTTCCAACAAAACTTTAGGTTCCAAGACAGGCTGTCAATGCACAGGCATAGTAGGCCAATCCTTTTAAACTATTGCATTAAAACATTATTTATCTCGGTTCCTGGACTGTTAGAGGTCTCCTTACATTTTGCATCTGAAGTGAGCACCTCACTGTCCTCACCCCAGTCCCAGCCCCTCTGACTCATAACCTTCTTCTCAGGGCACTTTCTACAACAGGTGGTAAGTAAAAGGCTGGAGGAAACGTGGGCCAAGACCGTCAAATCATAATGTCCTATCTCTCTGTCAAGAAAGGGTTTTTGTTTTGTTTTGTTTCTGTTTTGTGAGCATTTGCTCCTGGGATGCCAAGGAAGACCAGAGGCCTTCCTTAGAACTGCGCTGGCAAAAAGGAGTTCTCACTCTTCTGGGATTCCTGAATCTGGAAGGTAGAACTCTGGGGCCACCAGCAGACACCTTTTCCATTGTCTGAAAGGGCTTGTGTGCAGAACAAAGCCAATCAGCAGCTAGCAGAGATAAATGCTGGATAGGAAAAGTCCAGAGGCACTGAGGCCCCTTCTAGCAACTGAGGTCTGGCTCCCTCCAGCAATTCCTTCAGGCATATGAGCTACAAGACCATCACACTTCCTTTTTGTTCAAGGTCATTTGAATTGGCCTTTTTTCACATTTGCCTAAAATAATCTTGAGCAATTTCAGGATCTCATTGTTAAAGGGTCTTGTAAGTCTATCATTATCACACAAAAACTTTTTCCTGAATTCTTTTGGCTGGTCCAACCCTTAGATCCTTTAGCTCCAGGATGGCAAATCCTCCTACACAGAGAGCTGAGTACCGTCCCATGACCAAAGGAAGAATGTTAACATAATACATTTCCCGTGATCCAAGATATATGAAAAACTGCTACAAACCATCACAACCTTCCATTTAAAAACAGCCCCAAGGAAAGTTAGGAACCGAACGAAGTTCATCTTTAGTGTCCTAAAAGGCTAGAAGGCTGCAGTGTACAGGTGTGACCCCGCTGAGGTGAGGCTGAAACCTGGGCTTTAACTTCTAACCAATCTGGGGGTCCCGGCATCCCTCTTGCAATTTGTCCAAGATGAAAAGGATACCCTAGGGATGACAGACTCTGGGTTTGAGGTTTCTGCTCTCAACAGTTCTACCAAGGCAGGGCAAGCATGGAGCTTTATATCCAAGTGAGAACCATGCAAGATTCTAGTTTTGAATAAGATAGCAAAGAGTAGCAAATAACTTGGGTCATAAAATGAATTGACATCTAATAAACAAATGAAACTGATAAATCAATCACACATAGTAGGCAGAATAATACTCTCCCACATACATCCTAATTCCCAGAACCTGTGGATATGTTCAATTACATGGGAAAGGAGCATCAAGGTTGTAGATGGAGTAAGTTCTCTAATCAGCTGGACTTAAAATAGGGAAAGGCTGCTGGCTTATCCAGGTGAGTCCAATGTTACCACAGGATCATTTAGAACAGCCTTGGTGAAAAAGAATCCTATAGTTAAAAACATCAAGGGGAACAAAAGAGAAATAACTTTGGCAAGCATATGTAAGGTAGTTAAAATTTGTATTTCAAAAATCCCAAGTAACATGATGTTTCTTTATTTAAAAAATTAGAAAAATGTATATATCTTCTAGTATGTGAAAACTTCATAGGCATGCACCAGTTTTAGAAAGGCTTTTTTCCTATGTGTTAAAAAAAAGATATTAGATTTGCAATGGCTAAAACCTTGCCACAGTTAGACAATTTTTATGGTTAAGAAAAATTGACAAACTTATAAATCAGAGTTTTGTTTTGAGGGAAGGATAAGCACATGTTTGGTGAGGTATGAAATATATGCTGAACCTGAGTAGTAGAAATGCAAGGTATATGAACTTAACTTACAGAACCAAAAGCATATTTTCCTAGGCCTCAATTAGGCTTCTAGATGTAAAAACACAGACATTTTACACTGCGTTATGGCCTCTTGTCACACATCTTGTGTAGCGTAAACGCCACAGAGCTTAGTCTGTCAGCTGTGTCACGGTGCTGTGACATAACCACATCCCTCCCTGCCTTGAAGCGACCACAGCAATGCTCTGACGTCTCCGAATGCAGTCAGAACAGTTGCCCTTGGGAGGGCAGTTTTAAAGTCTCCGTTAGCAGACACATCTCAACATCTGAAATGATTTTCTGTACTCAGCACATGACATAAATTTCACCTATTGATAGAATCTTCATGGAATCTCTTTTTTTTTCATTTCACACAAATAAGGACTCAAACCTTTTCTTAACTTTGCCTTCTTTAGGATTCATTTTGTTTTGGAACTTAGAGAAAGACTGCTGTGTCATGTAGAATCTAAGCAACACTGTCTGGCATACTAAGCAAAGTTATTTTGTGAACAGTCAGAATCTGCCCTTGCACAAGGCCTTGACCTAAAATACATATGCTCCTCCAAAGTAGAGTAGTATAAAAACTGCTGGATTTCGCCCTTTCCTATGCCCAATCCCTAAATCTTCATAAATCATCACAATTCTCGTAAGCCCTTTTGTAGAAAATTTAGAAGAGGAAACTTTCTTAGCAGAAGGAACCCAGCCCTCTAACACAGACCACAACTGAGTTAGTCCTAAGGACAAAACTAAGGATTTGTCTTTATACCTCCCAAAATACAACCCAGGTGAAGATTAGAACTAGAATTCCTTCTTTGCTATATGCTATTTTACAGAATTATTTATTCTGGCTTTGAAGGATTTTTAATGAGGCAAAATAAAACTGAAAGTTAAAACAATATTGAGTCACAAATGCAACTGTGACAACTCTTGTTTTTTCCACAGGGGTGGCTAAAATTAAAGAAATGTCCCTGAAGTCGACTAACTATTCTCCTTTTATGAAAGAGTCTGCTCAACAGACATTTAATATTTCCCAGACACTTCAACATTTGATTTATTCAAAATAATCTTTAGCCTTTGATATTCAAGAAAATGATATGATACGGAAAGCTCCATGTAAATTATCACAGGGTCAGAGAACTTCGCTTCACACTAACCTTTCTTATCCTTGAATCAGAAAATGTTCCAAACATAAAACCGCTCACTTACAATCCATGAATCTGAGCAAGTGTGGAGAGCTAACTGTAAATTAGTTGGATGCTGTCAGCGCCCCATGGCCCATGCATTTTGAACCCCAAATGCTGGTCTTGTGCAATGAATTTTCCAGGACAATTTTGATGCATATAAAACCTTCTTAATCAGCTTATCAAGCTAATAACTCCTTTCTTTAAGTGTGTATCTAAATGTGTGTATGTGTGGCATGCAGGCGAGAAAACATTAACAAAATAGACTAATGAGGATTGAATAAGAATCTTTTCATTTTTTTAACCATGTCCCATTTTTAAGCTATTTAGAATTGACCACCTTTGCAAACAAATCTAAACTATTAAACACCATCGGAGTTTTGCTATGCTTTCCTATTCAAGAAGCATTTACTGAGCTCCCACTTGGTAGCAGGGCCAGAAGAAACAGCTACTTAAGACAGGTTTGTGGCTTGAAAAAGTGTATGATCACACTATATGATCAGCTGGTAGAGAAAGCAAGAGTTTTTGTTGTTTATCCTCTCTGGCACTATAGTTCTTCATAGAAAAATAAATAGAAAAACATTTTGGCAAGATGTCTCTAAATCCTCTTGCAGAGCTGAAACTCTGATCATATGAATTCATTACATTCTTAGATATGTTAGACTTTCTGAAGTTAGAGGAAGAGTGAGAAGCCCTCTTTAATATAGTTGGTTGCATGAATACCCAAGAAATTGAGGGAACACAAAAAAACCATAGCCTACAATCTAGCCTACATTCATTCCCACTTGAGGTCACGTTTCAGCTTCCTGACGGCTCCACTGCTTTCTGCTTCAGTTTCTACAATGTCTACTTCACTTGCTACTACTGCTCAGTGACTCTTCTCATCCTTGAACCTTTGGCTTTTGCATGTGGTGGCTCAGGCAACCTTAGGGAGACTACTAATGGATTTCTTTCTGTGAGTCTCTGTTTTAATTGCTTTATCATTTCAATGCCTTAAGAATGTCATTTGAATGTCTCACATTTGAATGCTTTAAGAAGGTCTAGCCCTAGCTGGTGTGGCTCAGTGGATTGAGTGTCAGCCTGTGAACCAAAGAGTCACTGGTTCAATTCCCAGTCAGGGCACATGCCTGGGTTGCGGCCAGGTCCCCAGAATGGTACGTGCAAGAGGCAACCATACACTGATGTTTCCCTCCCTCTCTTTCTCCCTCCCTTCCCCTCTCTCTAAAAATAAATAAATAAAATCTTTAAAAAAAGAAAAGAAAAAATATCTAAATAGGTCTGGTCTTTTACCTCTGCTATGAAACATCCTGTTTCCTGGGGTTCTCATGCCATGACATGCCACCCCACAGATCACTGGCAATATAGTGCTGTTTTCCCTTGACTCAGAATAATCCTTTGTCCAGCCAGTTCTGCTCCAGAGCAAGAACTCCTCTGGGCCCAAGGTCAGGAACTGCCTGTACCTGTGTCCTTCAGAAAGAGGTTCTGGAGACAGGCATTAAAACAATCACCTAACACACTTAGGACACCATACTTTTTCTCAGACTGTACCTAGCCTATCACAAATTTAAAGTTCATTGGCGATATATATAAGGATGAAATTCAGAAAATTTGGCTGGGCCACTTCTCTAACAGTGGCAAAATAAGGAAGTCTTCATTTCTATACTAAAATTTCACACTTAAAAGCAGAAGTTAAAAGGAATAAAATTTTAAAACTCACATATTGCCTTCTCAACTTATGAGCTCAAAATTATTAACATAATAAAAATAAAGATGTACTTTCTGATGAAAAATCTAAATGTTAAAAAAAAAATCTAGCCACAAAGATCAGAAACATTTATCAGAGGGGCTTATGTTTCTGATAAATATTTAAGCGTGTAAGGCAGAACCACTGAGAACAATAAATACTTTATGGCTGGTACTTTGTCAAACCTATAAGTGGCTCTGCCTTAGAATTTTACATCATCACTGAATTTACAGTCATTTGATAAGTGGAACAGGGCAAGAATTACTTCTTTCTAAATCTAAACCAGGTAATAAATCTACCATCAGTATTCTTCTTATTGTCTGTTATCATCTGATGACAATGCCTTTTACCTTCATTGTCTTGGCAGAAATATGCTATGTAAAATTATAATGTCATATCACTCACAGTGATTTAACACTATCCAGCCCATACCATTTTAATCAATCAAAATTGTCGCTTTTTAGTGTAATGATTTTGTGGTAAATTCCCTGTGTTTAATGTGATATATGGTCCTATCTACCCATTGATTTACTATTCTCTTCCAAAGTCTAACAGCATGGGAGGCTGTTCTTGTTTTTGGACATCTTTGGAATTAGAAAACAACAATAATTTGTGGTAATAAAAATGCTAATGTCTATGGCACAATGAGGGCTGAAAAAATATCTTAAGTGATAGTAGCTGCAGCTACTTTTAAGTTGAAATAAAAGATCGTTTTGCAAACTAAAACCACAAAAGACCTAGAGCTTTCCCTCTGTCTCCACAGATGATCAAGGTATCTGTATTTAACCAGGGACCTCAATACATTATTTTTTCTTTTCATATTATCAAGAAAAATCAGAAATACACAAAGTATTCCCCTGTGTCAAATTCAGACATACATTGTACAAATTTTTTTGTTCTTAAAAAAATCATAAGATAGTTTAAAATGACTCCTTAAATATTAATAAATCATCTCTACTAGCGATAAGCCAATAACATCAATCCCAGCTCCCATTTCTCAACTATACTGTGCATCCAAGACTGGCTACTGTGCAGAAACAAACCACCACAAAATCTCAGTGGCCAAACACTGTAATTTCTCATTCATGCTTTGTACCTCAAACAGATCCACAGACACTCATTTAGGGACTCGGTGGCTCAGGGACCCACACTACACACTGCACAAAGAGTCACTAAGGGAACCCAGTCTCTGGAGGCTCTACCATCTTATAGCTGCACCATCTGGAATATGTAGCCTCCTGAGACACCATGGAAGGGAAAGAGAGAGTTGCAGGTCCCCAATCAGCAATTACATGACTAAATTACATGTCTCTTGTGCTTGTACCTCATTGGCCAGAACTAGTTCCATGGCTCTTCCCAAATGCAAGATTGGGAGAAAACATTATCCTGAAAGGTTGGGAGAAAATAGAATACGGGGGAGTTCAAGAAGTCTCAACTTACTTGTTCCTAAAGAATAAAAATTTCCAAATCTCTTACAGGCCACTCTCCATGTAGAATCTTGAAAACCATGCATTTGCTCTCACATCTATAATCTTACACACCTAGGCAGAAAAGCACTTATGTAATTTTTAAGAAAAGTACTTAAATAGTTCAAATAAATTATGATTAACCATTGATTCCATTATTTAAGTTGTGATATATGCTATTTAAATAAGAGGAAAGCAAAAAACTTGCCTATGGTTTAAGCTAATAAAAGCATTAAAAAATTTTTAAACCTTATTCCAATTAGCAAAGTAGTAAAAATAATTTAAAATAAAAAATTTTATTTTCATATTCTAATTCCGGCTGTTGAAGCATAAGCACAAATTTTAAGCACAAAAGTATTAATAAGAAATCTAAGATTTCAATATTTTCAATTTAACCATAACAGAATGAGTTTCTTCCAAACTTGTTAAAGTAGATTTCTCCCCATCAATACTGTTCCCAACAATGAGGCCAGATGCTGTCACTGCAGTTACTAGCGGGCAGATTCGAGAACTCCTGGGTTGAGCTGGTTCCCCAAGGCCCACCCTATGCTGATAGGGAGAAAAATATGAGAGTTCATTCATTCACTCAATGAATATTTATTGATTACCTACTATACAACAAGCCACTGAGAATTTGGTAATAACTAAAGTAACAACAACTACCCTCAAAAAAAATTATTTTCTCTTGGACCTCACATACTAGTAAAAAAAAAAAAAAAGGAAGACAAACAAAATGAAGTGGGCCATAGAATAAACAAACAAAAAATGGAGAGCATAATCCCATGTATGAAGAAAATAAAATCAAATAAGAGGATAGAGACAGGAGTGGAGTTCAAAGCTACTTTGGAGAGGATGGTCAGAAATGGTCTCTGAAAATGTCTGAGCCAAGAGAAAGAGGGTATGAAGGAGTCAAGGCATAGAACTTTGGGTTGAAGGAAACCCAAAGGTCTTAAGATAGGAAAAGCCTTCATGTAAGAGAGGAAAAAATCCAGAGCCACAGGAGTAGGGAATGAGGAAAACTAGTAGAAAGGTCAAGCTTAGAGAGGATTAGGGGAAAGTAAGAAAACAGGCTAATGGCAACCCAAGATGAGTCAGTAGTCCCCAGGTTTCTAAGCCATTATTATGAACAGAAAATTTCATGTGATTAATAGTTGATACTAAGCAAGTTCAATAGGTCTGCAAGGACTACAGAGAGTGTAAAAACTCATCCTCCAGTTCTAAAAAGCACTCTAAAAGAGGTTTAGGTTGTTAAAATTATTGAGCGATCTATATAAACTTGGGGCTGTGAAGGTGTTTGGGGTGAGGGGGGAAATAAGAAATTGAGTCTGTCTTGAAAAATCTTCTACTTGAAAAGTAGAAAAGGCAGTAGATATACCACTTGGGAATGAATCAAGGACCTTTGAAAACAAAAATGTAACTAAGTGCAAATTAACATGAGACAAATTATATCTCAAATGAGGAAGAGTCAGAAAGAAGTACATTACTCAAGAAGAGATGGAGTGGATTATATTTAGAGTTTTGAAATAGAGGCCAGAAGAAGGATTTGCTTGTAGAAATGCTAGAAAAATGTCAAAGCAAGGTATCCATGTGAAGTAAGAGATGTCTACAAGGTGTGAAAATGGTTATTGTTCTGGTAATCTATTGCTGTGTACAAACCATCTAATAACGGCTTGAGACAATTTATTAAAGTTCCTCATGGCTCTGTGGATTCACTCAGCTCTGCTAGGTGGTACTTACCGGGGTAATTGGAGTAAGACAGTGGCAAAGGCTCACCTGAGCTGCGCATCCAAGATGGCAACCAATGCTGGCTCTTGGAGAAAGCTCAGTTGGAGATTCAACTGCAGTGTCCACACGTGGCCTCTTTGTGTTGCTTGGGCTTCTCACAGCAGCAGCTAATTGCTAAGATAAATGTCTCATAAGTAACCATCACCGCAGAATAAGGCAGAAGCTGTAAAGCTTCTTATCACCTAGCCTCAGAAGTCCCATAGCATCACTTTCACCACATTCAAGCAAGTAACTAGGTCAGCCAATATTAAAAGGGATGGGCATTAAACTCTACCCCTTAACACAGGTAGGAGCATGTGTACTGAAAGGGGCAAAAGTAGGTTTACAGTTGTGAGTACACAAAACAGAGTTTACTCTTATATTATTATTTATTAATTATTATATTATTTTCCATACAAGTAACTATAAACCTACGTTTGCCTCACCTTGTATATAAAGTGGAACAGAATTCATAAGAGTAATCTTTTACCATCTATCACAGTCTACCCTTTTACCACCAAAATTCATGCCCCTTCCACTTATTCTCTCAAGAATCCCAACATTCGAGAGATCAAAGATGGAGGCATAGGTAGACACACTGTGCCTCCTCGTACAACCAAAAGAAGGACAACAACAAATTTTAAAACAAAAAACAACCAGAACTGACAGAAAATCGAACTGTATGGAAGTCCGACAACCAAGGAACTAAAGGAGAAACTTTCATCCACACAGGTAGGAGGGGCGAGACGGGCCGGAGAGGA
>VMDR010026751.1:0-13887 GCA_007922815.1 Macrotus californicus
AGACACAAGCATGTTTTATGGTCCAGAATGTGGTCTATCTTGCAGAAGGGTACATATGACCTCAAGAAGAAGGTATATTTTGCTGCTGTTGGATGAAATATTCTGTAAATATCAATTAGATCCCATTGATTGATGGTATTTTTCAGTTCATCTAGATACTGACTGATTTCCTGCTAATAGATATGTCAGTTTCTGACAGAGGAGGTATGGAAATCTCCACCTCTGACAGATTTGTCATTTTCATTAGTTTTATCAGTTCTGCCTCATGTAGCCTGCTGCTGTGCTGTTGAGTTAGAACAAGCTATGGATTGTTGTGTCTTCTTAGAGAACTAGTCTCTTACTCATTATGTAACACCTGTCTTTATTCTTCATAGTTTTCTTTCTTCTGCGTCTTCTTTGTCTGAAACTAGTATAGTTACTGCAGGTTTCTTTTGATTAGATTTACACAATACATCATTCTCCATTCATTTACTTTCAACCTGCTTGTGTCTTTCTAATTAAAGTGGATTTCTCATAAACAGTGTACAGTTTGTTCTCAGTTTTTGTATCCACTTTGTGTCTTTTCCCTGGTACACTTGAACTATTCACGTGCACGGTGATTATGGAGACTGTTGGATTCATATCTACCATCTGCCTTATTATTTTCTGCTATCCTTGTTCTTTGTTTATTTTTTAACTTTTTCCCTTTTCCTGACTTTTCTGGCTTTATTTGAGCATTTTTTATTATTCTCTTTTCTCTCTTCTCTTGGGATATCAATTACATGTACCTTTAAAAAATTAAATGTAAATTGCCTTAGAGTTTTCCATATGCATTTACAGCTAATTTGAACCCATTTTCTAACAGCAGTGCCTCACTTCATTTGTAGTGCGGTTACCTTGGAACTGAGTGTTCTGACTCTCTCTTCTTGTCCCCAATACAATTGCTGTCATCCATTCACCTCACTCATATCTACAATCACCTCATATATCATTGCTGTTATTGATTTAAATAAACACTTATTAAATGAGTAAGTAGAAAATTTTAATTTCAACTTTACCTTTATATAACTCTTTCTTTATGTAGATCCAAGTTTCTGTCATATCTGTCACTTTCCTTCCCTCTGGAGAACATGTCTTAATCATTCCTACAAGGCAGGTTTACAGGCAACACATTCCCTCGGTTTTTGTTTTTCTAAGTTTTTATTCCTCATTCACTTTGGAAGAAAAGTTTTACTCCATACAAAATCATAGCTTGGTATTGCCTTTTGAAATTACTTTAAATATTTCACTTCATGCTCTTCTTGCTAGCATGGCTTTTGACAAGAAGTCCAGCACAATGTTTATCCTTCCTCTGTGAGTAAACTATGCCCACACCATCTCTGTCTTCTTTGAAGACTGCTCTTTGTTTATAGTTCCTGCCGTTGAATATGCTTAGGTGTATGTTTTCCATTATTTATCTGGCTTTGTTTTCCCTGAGCTTCCTGTATCTGTGGTTTGGTTTCTATAATTCATTTGGAAACTTCCCATTTATTATAGCATCAAACATTTATTCCTATCAATCCTGCTTCTTTTCTCATTCTGCTATTTTCATTAGACATATGTTGCATCTTTTAAAATTATTGCATAGTTCTTGGATATTCTCCTCTAGGGTTTTCTCTTTTTCTTCACTTTGGGAAGTTTCTATTGACATATTTGCAAGATCGCTGATTCTTCCCTAAGCCATATCTAGGTGATTTGTGAGCTTATCAAAGTCAGTGCTCATTTTTGTTACAGTGTATTTGATTCCTAGAATTTCCTTATGATGCTGTCTTAGGGTGTCCATCTGTCTTCTCATTATTCATTATTCATTTATCATGATCTCATTACTCATCTGTTGCATGTTGCTCATTTCCTTTAGAGTCCTTGTCATATTAATCATAGTTATTTTAATTCCCTATCTGATAATTGTTGAAATATGTGCCGTATCTGTGTCTGATTCTGATATATGCTCTATCTCTAAAACTATGTGTTGTTGGCTTTTTTTGTTGTTTTTTTTGTTTTTGTTTGTGTGTGTGTGTTCTAGGGTGCCTTATAATATTCTGTTGAAAGTTGAACATGAAGCACTAGGTAAAAGGAACGGGGACAAACACCTGTATTGTGAGGTGTTATGTTTTTGTGGCTAGAAAGTAGGCAGAGTTTACTGTTTGCTCTAACTGTAGATGTCAGAGCCTAAACTTTCCTGTGGTGTCATGTTTCTGTCTTGCCCGTTCTCTTCACGTTTCCCTAGAAACTTTTCTTACATGTGTGCCGACACGTGGACTTCTTTCAGTTATGACACCTGTTACTGTACAGGAATCCTACTGACAGTAGTAAGTGTGGGAGTTTCCCATAGTCCCATAATTAGGTCGCAGTCTTTTACTAAGCCTGTGACCCTATTGTGACCTTCACAGCACTTCCCAGTCCCTCTTCCCTTTCAGCAAGTGACACAGGAAAGATAGAGAAGAATCAGGTTGGGCCTTTCCATTCTCTGATGTAAAACTAGACAAGGCTGGAGTAAGGTGTTTCCTTCTCCTCAGCTTGGTTGGGCTCTCATGAGACCTAAGGTGGTCACTCTCTTGTAAAATAACTTCCCTCGAAGTCAGGTTTTTGTTAAAGAGAACGCAATACTGTGGGCCTATTTCAAAATGGTTCCTTTCTCTTCCCTCAGAAGGAAACTTTAACCTAATAACCCGGTGGGACTCCTGGAGGTAAAACACATGAAACTATGGGGATTCCCCTATGACTGGTGTGGCTGGTGGTTTTAATGCTCGAGTTTGTCCATGTCGAGCCTCCAGAATTCCATCAGTTAGAGTTTAAGCTCCCCTGCCCCAGTACTGGCCCCTGGGCTGCTGCCCAGGTGGGCTGTCACTGTATGTGCCTGTCTCTCTAATTTGGGGGCAGTGTGTTTGCCCAGAGCTCATCCAGGAGGGTCCTGGCCACTTCGGAGAGTTCTCTTTACTGAAGACATGGAAAGTGGGGGGTTCCTGGTTTAGAGACTAACCATTTGGCTCATTCTGCATCTCAGTCCTGCAGTAATGGCGTGAGGGAGCATGTGTCTTGTGTAGGGTACAGACGTTGTCAATGTCACCGAGCCTGCCTTCTGCTCAGCCATCAGAGTTCTGCCACTGCCAAACGGCCATTCAAAGAGAGTGGAATTCGATTGACTTTCCCACCTTTAGGTATCAGTAAGCACTATAAAAACCCCAAATACACAATTGAGGTGAGATTAGAGGGTCTTATATGTAGATATAGTGGACTTTTGAACTTCTTACTATTAGGATCATGTGGGTGCTTGATTACTCAGTGAATGATATGAACCATTCTATTTTTATACAGAACCTCATAGAAGGATAATCCACTTGAGTAAATAGGTTGAAATAAATCAAATTTTAAAGTTTACCTGCTGTCCAATTGTGTAGCTATACTTTTAACACCTGAGGATCAGGCATATACTACAACAAATCAGACTGAGGCAGAAATCAGGCTTTAGCTGGGGCAAGATTTATGTGGAGAACAACGCTGGCTTAATCATAGGACAGTAATCCCATGGTCGGAAGACACCATTGGGTGAAGTTTCAGAACACCAGATGGCATGAGTGTGTAAAGTTAAAACAGCTGCAGATTTTTCTGTATGGAATGAGAAAGCAAATAGAATGAAAAAGAGAAGCTCATAAACTTTATGGATTGGCTTTGAGAGAGGACAAGCGAGGTATGTGGAGAAAACGGAGACGTTAAAAATGATCACCGTATACTTCAAAGAGGTCTGAAAGTGTGTTCTGAAAACTTCCTTTCCTTGCTTTGTTCAAGAACATTTTTTTCTATTTAAAACTAATTATAGAAAATTTTGAGTGCACAGAAAACAGTAAAGATGGCAATATAAATGCCACTTAATCCTAAAATCCATTTCAGTGGATGTTAGTATATTCTCCCAGCAGCTTTATTTATAATGATGGGACTTAAGCCAGGGCTATCAAACAAGACCTCTCTGTGGATTTAAACATTTGAACCAGGACCCGAATGGCATTCTAGTAACAGCATCAGGGACCACACCAGCAAAGGGAGACGTGGGAACTTTGGGTGAGGGTCCAGAGTGACAGGAAGATCTGGGGCCTGATGGCCTCCGATGTCATCTTCAATTTAGGCAGCACACTTGAAATGCGGGAACAGAAAGAGTTGTTTGGTAAAACAAAGAATTCCCTCACCTTGCATCTTTGGGAAGTATGTTCCATGAACAACTGGTGCTCGGAGATGTTAATTAGCGTTCACTGAAAACACAGTTCCATGCGATTCAGTTAAGTATCGGCTGGGTTGAATAAAGCCAAACCCGTTTCTCTGCTGCAGAAGTTCCCATACTGTCTCACGGGCTCAGATGCCTTACTAATCTCTGAGACGACAGGAAGCAAAGAATGCAATGTTTCTCAAATACTGACCAAGGAGGCAACCACAGAAGGAGCTAGTATTCCAAAGCACACACTTCGGGGAAAATCTCCCCTACATTCATATGGAATGCTGCTTTGTTCCTGTCTCCAGAGATGTAGGGTGGAGTGTTCGAACACCCTGCAAAGCTCAGTCACGAGGCAGCTGTGGTGGAACTACCCAGAGGACCTTGTCAGGCACGGAGCGGGGCACCCACTGGGTCTCTCTACCAGACTCTCAGATCTCATGAAGAGAATCAGCTGTGTTGGAAACAAAACTGTGGGCTACCACCCTGGAGAGAGAGAAGAAGGTGGCGAAACAGGCTGAGTCAAAGAGAACCAGAGAACGTAGGCAAAGCGGGCGCTGACCCACACCAGCTCCGCTTGTGCACGTTGCAAAGCATACAGAAGGGAAACCGGGTACTCAGTCTATGGGAAGCTAATTGCTCCTAGGTTATCTCATTGGGATTCCAAGCCGCTTGTGTGTGTGTGTGTGTGTAGCAGAAAGCATTCATGGTGGAGGCTCCTTCCTTGGTTTTAAAGAAAACATGTCTTACGAAAATTACTTTGTAAATCGGGCTGTAACTATCCAATTCACGATACTACAGAGGATTGTGTTGCTTTTAACTTTTACTTACTCTAACACTGTAACACTCATGTGGGAAATGAGGCAAATTATCCAAAGTTTATAGGGAGGTTAAATGGATGAAGTCAAGATTGTAGCAGGCATAAAGCAATGTGTTTTCAAGAGAGTTGCAACCTATACAATGTGTATGTATTATCTGTAGAGATCATCAAAGGGCTGGGAAATGGACGCCCTTCTTCCCATTCAGAGAGGATAAAGCTTTAGCTGGGGAATCGTCTTTACTGGTGGAGGCATTGGGCGTTCAAAGGAAGCATATGGGCTGTAGGGTAGACTGGGTTTTCTGTTGGTTCTCTCTTGCTTGGCATCCAGGCAGGAGCTGCGTCAAGCCACAGATAGGTACGAGGTCCCCATCATATGCAGCATGCTTTCCCTTGACTCAGAGCAATAGGACGTGGGTGGTTTATTGTTCTCTCCAAGCTTGAATTTCTCATCTTAAAAACTGGATCAGTGATGCTTAACTCATACAGTTCAAATGAGGTAAATTGTAAATATACACAAAGTATACAACACCCTTCTCAAATATACAATAAGAGACAAAAAAGCACACACTGAACAAGTCGTGGGCAGGCCAGGCATATTTATTTTGCCTTCTTGGGTGTTCAAGTTACAGGTTATCAACACTGACCTGTAACTTGAACACCTCATTTTCTTTAAATGGCAGTAAAGACCCTTGATTATTAGCCGCTGATGTTCCAAGGAAAAGTTATTTAACATGAGATGGCTCTATAATCTCAGATAAATGACCGAATATCTCTGTTTCCTATCATGTATCTTTGGAAATAATTTCATCCCAACCTAGTACAAAATAGAGCTGGAGTTAGGGGACCTGAGGAGGAGGCTTAGCTCCCTGGGGCTTTAGACCAAGGGCCTTCACACTTCCGAGTTTCAGTGTCCTTGTGCATACAATGCTAGTGATGCACGTCCAATCTATTTCACGGCAGTACAGTCGGGGGTGATTGGGATACAGCACCTGGCAGCACCGTGCGAGCTTTGTGAGGCAGGATGGATCTCTATGCTAATGAAAAGAGCAAATGCAGAAGGAGAACTCCCAGGTCTCTGCGGCCGGAGGCTCCAGTGAGACCCAGAGCCCGTGAGTTGGGAGCTAGGAGATGATGGTTTCCATTTCAGCTGTATCTGCCTGTGTTATCTCAGACACGTAATTTTACCTCTTTCTTCTCCTTTTTATTATCTGACAAAAAATTGGGGGAGTGGATGGGAAGGCAGTTTGACGAGGATTCTGAGATTTCTCACCACTCTCCCTTCTGGGTCTGAGCATTGCGACTTCCCTTTCTGCTGCCATTGGGAGGGAGGCAGCCAACGTTCCTAAACCTATGTGGATCCAGTTGCTTGGACAGAAATACCTGCCAGAGGCATGTAGTGTAGTCTGATAAACCTGCTGCGTCTCTGTAAAATGACAACTTTCACGTTTTCTCTCAGAGGAAACAAAGGCACAGCTTGGCCCCTTTTTTGAAAGGACTTTTTGTCCCACATTCTTGCTGGTCAGATACCAGGTGTCAAGAAGCAAGTGATCCCACAAGAATTCCACTTTGGCACCGCCAAGGACAAAGGGGTCATTTAAACATTTCACAATCGTGGGCCGGCTCAACACTTAATTTGAAGCACAGAACCTCATTAATTGGGTTGTCACTTCCAACAGTTCTGAGCTTTGGCCTTTCTGCTTGCCAGAAGAAACAAGAAAGCAACGTTTTTGCATTCAATTTTCACAACCTCGATCCAAAAGCATGTGACAAAGGCCGGCTATTTCTCAACCCTGGGTTTCGACTCCCTATCACACTGAGCCTCACCGGTTCTTTTCAGCTGTTGAATTGAGGTAACATGTAAAACTGAAATCTGCATGCAAGGAACCACTCTTCTCCGCATGCCCTCAACGCAAAACTCATGCACGCTCTCAGAGTTAAATGCAGAGACACACAGACATGCTCACATAGCCCAGGTTGTGATAACACAGGCTGTGAGCATGCTCACAGCTCACATAGACGCATCCTTGAAGCAAAAGAAGGCGTTCGAGAATCTTTATCACTGTAATTTGTTTAGTCCCTTCGGAGTATTTTAGGAGGCAGGTTTTCATTTCCATTATGTGTTTGTATCTGTCTTCTCATTTCATATGTAGCCACTGGCAGTCCTAGTTATGATGACGGCAGTAATAGCCGGCATCTAGCAAGTGTTCACTGTGTGTAGAGTTTTGAGTTAAGCTCTTTGCTAACAACACCCCTCCCAGAAACTCCATGAGATCACTTTTGTTGCCATTGTTGTTTGGACTTTGTAGATGAAGAAGCCAAAGCATAGAGACCCCAGTCACTCACCCAAGAACACACAGGGCTTGAAATGGTTCCCAAATCAAAGTATTTCTGATCCCAAATCTCAAGCTTTTGGCCACTCTCCTCCATTCTCTTCCATGCATAGGCCCATGTTTAAAAGCTCAGACAATTAAAATATTTTCAAAGTCAAAACACTTTGAAGCCTTAATCAATACTAACTAACTATCAAGCCCTTACTGTGAATCTTGAATTGAGCCCCTTCCTTAGGGGTGAGCAGGGAGTAGGTGGAATCCATTCTGATTTTGAAATAGGGATGCTCAAGTATATTGAACAATATGAAATTGCTGATTGTTGACCATTTTTCACAATAGAAATGGCAATTTAATATGGATTTACATTTCCAGAGTTCTCAGTGTTTGGGACAAGCCAGGATATTTTCAAACAGGAGCAAGGCAGGAAGTGTGAGCACACAAAGCATTAGACATGAGGCTGGGAGGTACCGGACATGAGAAGGTCCGGAGGGGCTGGCCTTGGCAAAAGGCTAGGACATAAAGTAAACACAAACCCATTTGCTAGCCCCCCAAAATACATGCCGCCCGCTTTCAACCACTATTTTAGAAAACAGACTTACCAGTAATTGGACTAGGGGGAATTAATTGAGGCCTGGAGTTTTCAAAGAGCTGCACAGAAATACAGAATCTGAGGTGAGCCTTTGAGGAAAAGTAGAATGGAAATAAACAAAGCTGCGGTTCGACATAGCTGGTCCTATGATATTTTACTACAGTGTAGCAAGAATTTGTAGACTAGTATTTTGGGAAAACGTAACACTGCTCACTCACACTCAGCCTCAAAATAGATTCTACCCAATACAACAATGAATTAACAAATATTCCTCAAACGCCTGTATGTGTTAAGTGCTAAGCAGAAGTTCAAGACACGGAGAAAGTACGGCACCAAGTTCTTACGCTCACAACATCAACAATCTGAAGTCTAACTATCCCCGAGTTCTATGGTCTATCCTAGCTGGTGTTGACATTAAGGGGAAAAGCCCAAGCCAACCCTGGTGGGGAATTTGCTGCTTCAGCCTTTTGTTAAACCAGTTCCTTTTCTGTCAGACGGTGTCAGCCCTTCCACATCCAAGGCCCTGCTAGCCTAGCTGGTCAGAAAGGGCTGCCCTTCTCCTAGCAGCCCTTCCCCGGAGAGTGTGATCCCATCTCCCAGTCCTTCCTGGGAGGGGAGGTGCAGCGCAGCCCAAATTAAGGCCGTGCTGGGAGTGACAGGTAAATGAGTGCAGGCTACTCCGCTCTGTCTGCCCTTTCAGAAGGTAATCAAGTCAAATTATCTTCAAGGAGCAGCCAGGCTCACAGCTGAGGGGCGTGCAAATGAAAACCAGATTCAGATGGAGCCTGACTTGAGAAAGCCCAGGAGCTTTATTTAAAAAAAAAAAAAAAAGAAAAGAAAGAAAGAAGAAGAAAGCTCCACCCCCCAGACTCTGCTTACTTTAAATACTTTGATTTCTCTCTGTTTCATGCCCCCCCCCCCCCCCCCCGCTCTGTTTGTTTGTTTCCTTTTGGAATTTTCTCAAACTGGACTGAGGATTCCAAGGTCAGGCAGAGGAGAGCCTCTTGGTGTGGACAAGGGGAATTAAGGGGGAGAGGGTGCGGGTGCCCTGGCAGGAATGTGCCCGGGCTCTGGGGCGACCTTCCAGCAGGAATGATGGGAAGGGGCCTGACTGGTTTCCGTCCAAGCTGCTCACTGCAGCTTTCGCTTGTGGGCCCCAGGAGATGCATTTGAACTCTCTAAGGACACTGGGTGTCCCCTGGGCAAATCCACTTCCAGAGGACAGTTGGCACTATCTGGGGATGTTTCTGGTTGTCAGCATCGAGGGGTTTTGCTACTGACATTTATGGAATAGAGGCCAGGACAGGCCAAACATCCTACAATGCACAGGACTGCAGGCCACAGCTTAGCAGCGCTCAGACGGAGAAAACCGCTTGCCCCTGGGGAGCCCTCTTCCCTGTGTGCCGAGCATGTCCTGCGCCCTCACCTGAAAAGGGGTGCTGAAGGCACATTAGAAGTGACCTCTCCAGTGATGACTTCCTGCTCTTGGAAATAAATAGAGCGATAGCGACGCCACTCACCACCTTCGGGCTCTCTCACTGGACTGCGGTCTGCATTCTTCTGTGCGCCCCTGAGAACCACGGTTGTTTCCTGACCAGAACCAGTGCCAAGAAGCCTGGCACGGTTCTGGGCGCCCCTCACACCACCTGCTTACTCCCGCCCCTCACTGAAATGTGTGTCCAGGTCAAGTCAAGCGGCCTTAAAGAGGCCAAGATGCCCCAAAGTGGTAGTCTGTATGGAGCGTGTGGACAGAAAGGAAGAAACCCACTCACTTTGCCTGAAGGTAGCTTAGCGCTTGGCAAACCGGTCTCTGGGTCCCAGGCATGGCTGGAGAGCTTGGTGAGAGGGAGCGCATTTTTACTCCAGGCAAGGTCTGGTCGTTCAGCAGTGAGTGGGAAGGACGGGGCTAGTGTGGTGGTGGTGTCACCCCAATGCCCCTTGGTGCCTGGTTCAGTTTATCTCCTGACACAAATCCGTCCATCAGCCTCTTCTTTCATGGTGATCAGCCCCTCCAAACCGCTTTCACTGTAGCTGACGCAATTCATGGTCTGTCTCTGCTTCAGACTCTGGGTAGGCTTGCCAGGGGCTGTCCACCGTTTCTCTTTCTACCAGCAAATACAGTTCAGCTGGATGGATTGTTTCTAAGTTCCAGAATGACAGAGAAACTGCTGGTCCCCAGGGCCCACTCAGGGTTTGTTGAGTAAGAAGTGAACTCAGAGGGGAGCAGTGACTGTGTGAGCCCACATCCTAAAGGTGGGGACTCCATAGCTGGTGTGGCAATATGGACAGATTCCAGGGATCAGATGGGCAATGATCACCACCTGATATGATGTGGCCGGGGACGGGCGTTCCAGTTCTTAGGGATCTCCCTTCCTCACACTAACCTGGAAGGCACAGCATCTCCGCCAGGGGTGTCCAAACTTTCGGTGTCCTGGGCCACACATTAAATACACTGTGACACGTAGTCACACACACACACAAAAACCTTCATAATGTTTTAAGTAAATTTACGATTTTGTGTTGGGCTGCATTCATAGGCATCCTAAGCCAAATGCAGCCCATGGGCTGCAGTTTGGACACCCCTGGGCCTTCTCAGGGCACAAGGGGAGTGAGAAAACAAAGCTTCGGCTTATAAGAAGGTAAGATTTAGGTGTCAATTATCTTCTTTCTTCTGCTCTTTTTTCCTTAGCTAATGCTCTCTCTCTCTTTCCCTCTTCTACCTCCCTCCCTCCTTTCTCTCTCCCCCTGTTCAAAGGTCCTAATTCAAAAAGATTTCTCTTTGCCTTGACAAAAATACCACTCCACATTGCCAGAACTCTTCCATGCCTGCAGAGAGGCTCAGGGGGCGGCTTGAGCACTGACAGGCTTGAACAGAATGATCTTGGGGTGCAGTGAAAGTAACTCAATCAGAATCATGTGGGTTATATTTATCTTAAAATCCACACCATTTTAAATGAAAGGAGAGAAGCATTAGATCAAAGAGATGCTAAGTTTTGTGCAGCCTCGAAAGACCACGGACAAATTGTTCCCCTCGCTCGTTTCCGGGGTGTACTCTGCGGGGAAAGGAGGCTGCACATAATCTTTTATGGCCCTTCTAACGCTGACGGTCCAGCTCGCAGAGACAGAATTCATCCTGTTGGCTCTTTCCACTTCTCCGTGGTGAGCAGGGCCTTCCTGCGGGCCAATGAGAAGGAGACCTGAGGGTAGATTTGCCCAGGGGGTCACTTCCATTGGTCTTCGCTCCCCACAATCAGGAAAAGAAATATGAAAACAAGCAAAACCCCAAACGCACAAGCCATCTGGAATCGGAACATTTGTCTTGCTTTCAAGAACGGAGCAGCAATGATGAGGGCCTCGAAACAGCCTCTGCAGCTTCTGATGGGAAAATTGCACTGTTTTTAGGGCTGAGTTCTGCTGGGTTGAGTGAAGAGCACAAGGAGTTGAGGAATTTGCACCGCATACCACCCTGCAACCTTTTGTGCCGCCAGCCTCCGCCTGCTGGCACGGAATAGCGGCATGAATGATTGCGAACAGATGCAGGGAGGGTCACAGCGTGGCCTGAACACAGGGCAGCTAATACATGAAGCTGCACTTTTATGGGGCCACTCGTGTGGTCTTAGGACATGAGACCCCCACGGAGTTCCACTGCGCTACAACCACTGCAGCCCAGGGAAGGAGGCGCCTCTGGTAACAAATGTTGCCTCAGGAAAGCTGCTGAGATAAGAGAGACATCAGTTGCAACTCCAGTTAATCAGCTACAATATCACGGTTTACTTTCATTCCTGCAACAAATATGGTTTGAGTGCCTGTAGCTGTCAGTCAGTGGGCTGACACGCCAGGGATGCCACCGGGAATAAAGGAGATGCGGTCCCTCCTCTCAAGGAATTTCTCAAGAAGGAATTAGAAAGCAAACCTGTAAGGGTACAGTGTGGCAGCTTTGTGCTAAGTGCATGATGAAACGGTCTTACTTAATCCTTCGGCCCAACAGCTGTTTTTTTTTTTTTTTAATGGTTGAATAAATAGACACTCAGTGAGGTGAGATCATTTGTCTTACTTCACTCACCTAGTCAATGGATTTCAAAATCCTGCAAACCCGTGAAATCTGTCAGGCTCTCTCCCACAAGAACTTAACTCATTTCTATGGTAAAGAGACTAGAACTAATTATTTAGAAGGTGTCTTCCAAACACAGTATTTTATTTGGCAAATTTCAGGGGCTCTCCTTTCATATTTATGTATTTATTTATTTATTTATTTATTTTTAATGACATTTTATGTATTTATTTAAAGATTTTATTTATTCATTTTTAGAACAGAGGAGAAGAGAAGGAGACAGAGGGAGAGAAATATCAATGTGTGGTTGCCTCTCATGCGCCCCATATTGGGGATCTGGCCTGCAACCCAGCCATGTGCCCTGACTGGGAACCGAACCGGCGACCCTTTGGTTCACAGCCCGCACTCAATCCACGGAGCTACACCAGCCAGGGCTCCTTTCATATTTAAATGTCTTAAAATGTGCCCCCCCCCCCCTTTTACTGAATTCTTCAACCTGTGCTTTCCTGTTTTTTAATTTTTTCCCTTATTTCTCTGAAAGCTCTCCTTCAATCTCCTTTGCTGGCTCATTTTCTTTACCTCCTTTGAAACGTTGGCGTTGCCCAGGATCTCATTCTGGACCATCCTCCCCCTGCCTCCTACTTTTCTTTGGTGAGAGAACCAAGGGCGGACAGCCCCATGGGTGTAGCTCCAGGCACCACCTCCATGCTGAGCTTAAGACTAGTATTTTTAACGTCCCCAGAAACATGTCCATGCGTTGTGGCACAAGCACCTCACTTCTTGTGACGGATGTGAGGGGTTGGATGAATCCGCATCCATTCCCACCCTCCTTTTATACGTTCTTCAGTGCTTCAGAGGCTGCGGCCCATGTGCAGTATTTTCCAGGGTGTAGATCACTTCCCACTTGTTGGAAGAAATTGTGCAATATTTGGAAGGTGGCAGGGAGATGGCGGCAGCTTGCTGCTCTTTCTGATGTTACACACGAGAAGCAATATTGTGCAGGTACTGTTTTGTTGTCACTTTTTTTGGCAATAGCATCGCAGTTACTGACTTGGTAGGTATTGAAAGGCATTTTGGAGGTGGTAACATCCTGAAACTTGTATCACAGCTTCAGCTGGGTGTTTTTTTAAATTTCAAAACATTTTATTATAACTTAATATGCCTACCGAAAATGCAAGCACCATGCATTTACAACTCAATACATTTTACACTTCACACATGGACGTAATGGCATTCATGTCCAGAAACAGAGCATGCCCTGGCTGGTGGCACTCAGCTGCTTGAAGTAGTGACGTTCCCGTCACGGGTTCGATTCCAGTCTGAGCACATGGCTGGGTTGTGGGATTTCCCGTTTAAGGCACAGGCGCATGCAGTGCCCTGGGTCCAGACTGATAAGATCCCCCACCCGGTCAGGGCACTGATACTTGGTCTGGGCACATGTGGGAGGCAACCAACTGATGCTTCTCTCTCGAATCAATGTTTCTCTTTTCTCCCTCTCTCTCTCTCCCTTTCTCTATGAAAGCAATGGAAAAAAATGTCCTTGAGTGTCAAGAATAAAAAGAATAGAGAACATTTACACAATGGAATTCTACGCAGCAGAGAGAAAGAAGGAACTTACTACCCTTTGCAACAGCATGGATGGAACTAGAGAGCATTATGGGGAGTGAAATAAGCCAGGTGGTGAGAGAGAAATACCACATGATCTCACCTTTAACTGGAACATAATCAACAAAAGAAAACAGCAAACAAAATACAACCAGAGACATTGAAATGAAGAACAATCTAACAATGGCCAGAGGGGAAGGGGGAGGGAACAGTGCGGGGAAGGGTTTCCAGGAAACACTGTAAAGGACACATGGACACAACCAAGGGGGAGGG
>VMDR010026752.1:0-13873 GCA_007922815.1 Macrotus californicus
GAGCTCAAAAAAATCTAAACACTAAGTCTGATTTTTGAGGTGGCTGAATTACTGGAAATTGAATTCACATCCTTGGAATATCTCTTATTTTAAATTTAGAATGATTTAAGAAAGAATGGGACTTCAAAAATTGGAATGGAGATATCTCAAGAGATACCATGAAGGTGAGAAAATTATTTTAGTTATAATAACTCTAATGTCTTGATGTTGAGCTAACTGACCCTCTCAACAATTTCATGTGAGATCATCACCATGAGACAAATGAGAAAATAAAAGAAGAATATAATGTTATAATAATGAGAAAAGGACAACATAATCTTGTGTGGGCTCAACTTCATACAAGACTGCCTTGTCAGTGTTATGTCCTCATTAGTCACCCACAGACAAGTCAACTAGTGCTTAACTTACCTGATGAACTCCATCAAAGTGAGCAGTAAAGCAATCCATTCTTCCATTTGACAGAGACTTAAATACCTGCAACATGCTAGATATTGTTTATGAACTCAGTCACAAACCCAATATTATTTCAAGAAATTAAAACTAACTTTTTCATTATAGAAACTGAATCTCTTCATTAAGTCTGAAATTATATTTCCATTGTTTTCCTCTGATGCATTTACTCACTGATGTGTAGCTCATTTGTTTGCTAATTTTGTAATGATTGGCTGTCTCCATCCCTTGCACATTATATATGAATTCCTGACTTTAGTTTTCCATTAGTTCTTGACAGACATCCTGTTCCCCTGGCTTTATTATGGTCACCTCACAACAGTTTGGGAGGAAGGGAGAGTATAACAAAGTTATAAATTAAATTTTAGTAATGATTGTTATTAGTAACAAATTAGTTATCCTCATTTAGGTAGCAGACTTCTTGACCTTTTAGAAGGCTTTTCTGAACACAGTTGAATACCTAAATGAGCCAGGAGTATAGAAATAAAAACAAAAAAGTTCAGCCTTTTTAAGACCAACGGAGTCAGACCAACTTGGTGTGTGTTGAAGGGCGCCCCTCTCACTTGATGCCATGCAGAGAGTGACCCTAGGTTCAGGAGCAACTTGTCTTTCCAGTGCATGGGAGGTCAGAAAGGAAACTGCAAGGATAGTAGTTAGAACGTATGTTGTCACCTTAGACACATTGAGGATATCTATGTGTATTTGAATTTGTATTTCTAGAAGTAGACTGTTATCCATAGTGTAATTGAACTATATTCGTTTCATATTTTGTATTTCTGTAGGGGTGAACATCACAGTCAAGTCCATAAGGGTCAGTTACAAGATGACTGGCTTGGTGTGTCAGAAAAGTTAACTGGAAACAGCCACATAAACATTAAATGTCTTTGTTTCAAAGAAACTAAATTAAAATAAATTGTACATAAATATTGACAATGTCATGCTCATCTTTATGCTTAACCTTGGCAGTGCAAAGAAAAATTGGATATTCTGATTTACCACTCTATAAGAAATATATAAAATAATCATCAGGTAGAACAAAAGCCTTAGAGAATAACATAAAAAATTGATTTTTCTCCTCTCCTTCTTCAGGTATCACTTTGAAATATGATCCCCTGGTGAAATATTGATGGATAGCTTTTGCAGTCACATGGTCATTGAAGAAAATATCATGAGTCTTGTGAATTAAAGATTAGGTTAAAGTTTTTGTGGCTTTTTTCTTCCACTCAAGAATACATACTAGGTTTCATCAATATTTTTTCAATTAATGAAGAATGCTCTTCTGATCTTATATTGTCTCTCCGAATAATATATCTAATTTGTCCTTATTCTTCCTACTCATCTTTCCTGCTACCAAATAAATCAGACTATAATTATGAATTTTTGAGAACTTATATTTATGTTCTCAGTGTCTAGCATAGTGCTTAGTATTAAACAGATATTCAACAAATATCTGTTAGCATAAGGATCAGCAAAATTTTTCTTTAAAGGCCAGCTTGTAAATATTTTAGGCTTTGCGTGGTCTCTGGCACTGGAGTCTACTCAACTCTACCTTTGTAGTGAGAAAGCAGCCCAAAACAATACATAAATGAATGGGAGTGACTGTGTTCTAATAAAACTTTATTAACATATATGGGAAGTGGGTGGGATAGGTCCATGAGCTGTAGTTTACCAACTGTTTGTTTAATGGATAAATGAATAAATTGTTAATAACCAAAAAATAGCTTCTTTAAGGAAGAAAAAGAGATCATGTTAGTCTTATTAAAGAATTATTTACAGATACTTGAGGTTTAATTTTGGAAAATATAAAGATAAAAGGTGGTCGTATGAAAATGTCCAAGTTCTCTGGGATAATAGTTTCAAAATTCAATAAGGTATAGTTTGTTTACTCAGAGGCAGGGTGCTTAAATAATGATAACTAGAACCTGAGCAGATTTACAAGCACTGAGCGTGGACATTAATCCATTTTTTTGAGAAGAGAGGTTATATTCTATTAGGATTTAAGAAAAGAAAAAGATTTCCTCGTTGAAAACTGGAAGAAAATGAACAAACTGAACAATAACAGAACAAGAAATTATTTAAATATAATTTTTGTGTTAATTTGTGGCCTATGCTTTTTATAATTGCTCATAAACGAGTTGCCAAATTATGTAAAATATGCTGGGAAGACTTTCTCTAGTAGCGTTCCAGAATACAGTCTGTAACATCCACGGTGAATACAATTGCTAATTATCCCCATACATCTCATTCTTGGCAGTAATGACATTTTAACAGGTTCCAAAAGCCATGCATTCTCTTCTCCATTTTTTACTTGGGCGTGAATATGCTCAGTTTTGAGTGGCTTTGGCCCAATAGCCCAAATTTTATTAAAATATCTACATACTTACTTCAGAAAAGAACTATAGATGGCCCTTTTTTTTTTGAAGTGATAAGCTATATCAACAAAGAAAGTACAACTTCCTGTCTAGTACGCCATTGTTCACGGCAGATTGTACATTATATAAGATGTAGTCTAGGTGGCAGCAGGACCGTTCCTCGGATGTTGTACAGAGACTTGTCACATCAGAAGTGGTATAACCTTGATACCTATCACAATCAGGGCACACTTAGTTTTTCTCATTTCCCAGGTTGATGCAAGTAGACTAGATATCTGGTCACTTGCAGCATCAAGATTGGACAGCAGAAGAGCAGGCAGTCTTTGATGAAACAGTCTGTAAAGACAAAGTGACCTGTGGGCCACTTGCAGTGAAGAGAAATAGCCGGAGCTTCTTCGGTTCAAAATAAACTATTTGCTCCAAACGTAATTTTTTGGGGTAGACTACATGCATATAGATGCTTTTATGAAATAGTGAGTTGAGCTGCTTTCAGTTTCAGAATAGTATTAATTACTGTTGGGATAATTTTAGGACATTAGGGATATACATACTGAGGAACAGGAGAAAAACAGAGATAACCTGAAGAGGAGAGATAACAGTCCTGATTAAGGAAAGTTGGGGCAGAGATATAAAATTGAATCCTTATTGAACATGTTAGAGGGGCAACAGGGCGACAGGTCCAAAATGTGTGAGTCTGGGAAGCATGAACCTGTGTTTAAGAGTTTCTCCATCAGTGTCCCTGTGTGTCTATGAATGTCTGTGTGTGCATGTATGGCCTAGGGAAGTTAAATTCTCTAGATTCCCCCACAAAGCTTAATTCCCATTAAGTTGCCATCTCTTAACTCAACAGTCTGGAAGGGCAATTAATTGCTTTGGCCAAAAAGTCTGTTTAGTTTTTCTGTATAAAAACATGTTTTGTGTTTTCCCCAACAACTTTATTGATTTGGATATTTCGAGTATGTTGGCTATCTCCTGCTATTGACTTCTAGTGAGTGGAGCTCAGGGGTACTGCTAAATATCTTCCAAATGCATAAGGCAGCCCCACGGCAAAGAATTATTTGGCCAAAATGTCAACAATACCAAGAAACTTCACAAACCAGTTTTGATACATTCGATCAGTTACAGCACCTTCTCCATACACTGCACAAATCTTTTTTTTTGCATTTCAGTTGTGTTTTTACCTTTCTTGAAATAATGAAGCATATAATCTTGCATATCTTCTTTCATCTTCAATGTTAAAATGGCTGCACAGAAATTCACCAATTTTGATAAATATTTTTAAGTGCGCACTGATATGACAGCTGTCACAACATAATCTAAACAAATGGTTTCAGATGGAGTTAAAGACAATGAAACACTACTAAAGCCATGGTTCAGGAAAAACTAAACGAATTTTTTTACCAACCCAATATCACAAAAATGCCTACCAGACAGTTTTGGCTTTGAAAATTGCTATTTTATATAATGTAACCCCTTTAGTACTTTAATAGTATAATATTAGGTTAATCTGAGAGCCCCAAAATATTTGCTAACTCTTACTTTTATAATTAGTATGAGATTAAGTTTACAATTTAAATAATTAATGTATATGCCAATATTTGTTTTGAATCAAAAATAGATATTTTTGGTTTCTGAAAGTTTAATTTCTTCCATTACAATTCAATTCTCTTATACTTCCCCCACCCCGCCCCCACAGTCACCACACCGTTGTCCGTGTCCACGAGTCCTGTTTCCTTTTTGCTCAGTCCTTCTTCCCCCCTCATCTCACCTTCCCCCCAGTTCTTATCTGCTCTCCATCTATGAATTTGTCTCTATTTTGCTTGTTAGTTTAGTTTGTTCATTAGATCCCACATTTGAGTTATAGCATTTGGTATTTGTCTTTCTCTGACTGGCTTATTTCACTTTGCATAATGTTCACCATGTCCATCCATACTGTCAAAAAAGGTAAAATTTTCTTTTTTATTGCCAAGTGGTATTCCACTGTGTAAATGTCCCATAGTTGTTTTATCCACTCACCTACTGATGGACACTTGGGCTGCTTCCAAATCTTGGTGATTATAAATAACACTGCAATGAACGTAGGGGGGCTTATGTTCTTCAAATTAGTGTTTTGGGTTCTTTGGGATTTACTCCCAGAAGTGGGTTAGCCTGGTCAAAAAACAGATCCATATTTAATTCTGGGGGGAAACTTTATACTGTTTTCAATAGTGGCAGCACCAATCTTTATTTCCACCAACAGTGCACAAGGGTTTCCTTTTCTCTACACCCTTGCCAACACCAGTTACTTACTGATTTATTAGTGGTAGCCATTCTGATAGGTGTGAAGTGATATCTTATTGTGGTTTTATGAGGGCAGGACCCCCCCAAAACCTGGAATTATCTTGTTGAGGGCAGGCCCCTTGTAGTAAAGGCTTTCCCTGCAACTTGAGTGTTCAAGGAAACTCTATATCAGTGGACCAGCTGGCATTGATGTGAGAGGCTGAGTTTGGCTTCAGTTAAGTTTTTTTGAAGACTCAAAGCCTTTGCCCATTTCATGGTGGGTGATTTAGGACTGCACCTGTCTGAGTGCTGGGCAGTTTTTGACCACAAAGGGTATGACTCCAGCGCCCCCACCCTCCCTATTCACCCAATCTTCTGATCTTGCTCGGAGCAACTTTCTTTGTTTTCGGATGAAAAAAAGCCCTCAAAGGAAAACGTTTTGCTTGCTCTGGAAGAGGTGAAACAAAAAAGGGCAGAAGCACTAAAAGGCATCAAAACCAGAAAGTTCAAAAACTGTTGTAAGCAGTGGAAAAAAAGCCTCAGTAGGTGTATTGCATCAAGTGGAGAGCACTTTGAAGGTGATTGAAGTTTAAACATGGAAGAATAAGTACACAATTTTTTATAAATAAATTCCGTTTATTTTGGCGTCACCATTGTGAGTTGCATTTCTCTGACGATTAGTGATGTTGAGCATGTTTTTACAATATATGTCGATTGATCATCTGTAAGTTCTCTTTGGAGAAGTGTCTATTTAGTCCTCTGCACGTTTCTTAATGGGATTTTTGGGGGTATTGGTGTTGAGTTGTATGAGTTATTTATACATTTTGGATATTAACTTCTTATCTGATGTCATTGACAAATATCTTCTGCCATTCAGTAGATTGTCTTTTTGTTTTGTTGATGGTTTCCGTTGCTGTGCAAAAACTTTTTAGTATGATGCAGTCCTATTTGTTTATTTTTTTCTTTTGTTTCCTTTGCCCAAGAAGATATAAAAAATATTGCTATAGGAGTGGGTTTATTTCTGGGCTCTCTATTCTGTTTCATTGATGTATATATCTATTTTTATGCCAGTACCAGAATGTTTTGATTACTATAGCCTTGTAACATAAAGTTTGATATCAGGTAGCATGATACCTCCAAATTTGTTCTTTTTTTCTCAAGATTGCTGTGGCTATACAGCATCTTTTGTGGTTCCATATATAGTTTTGATTATTTGTTCTAGTTCTGTGAAAAACGCCATTGGTATTTTGATAAGACTTGCGTTGGATCTATAGGTTTCTTTAAGTAGTGTGAACATTTTAATGCTATCAATCCTTCCTCATTGTGAGCACTGTTTTGCTTCCATTTATTTGTGTCTTCAATTTCTTTCTTCAGTATCTTATAATTTTTTAATACAGGCCTTTTACCTCCTTCCTTAAGTTAATTCCTAGGTATTTAATTTTTTTATGCAATTGTAAATGGAATTGTTTTCTTAGTTTTCCTTGCTGATAGTTCATTATTGTGTATAGTTCAATAATGTATATTTCTGTACATTTACAGATATTGTATATTTTCTGTATATTTCTTATATTTATTTTGTGTCCTGCTACTTTACTGAATTTATTAGTTCTCATAGTTTTTACTGGAATCTTTAGAGTACTTTATGTCATCTGCAGATAATGTCAGTTTTACTTTTTCTTTCCAGTTTATATGCCTTTTATGTCTTCTTGTCTGATCACTGTGGCTGGGACTTCCAGTTCTATACTGAATAAGAGAGGTGAAAGTCAACATCTCTGTCTTGTTCCTGATCTTAGGGGAAACACTTCGTTTTTCCCCATTGAGTATGATGTTGGCTGTGGGTTTGTTATAGATGGGCTTTATTACATTGAGTTGTGTTCCCTCTATTCCCGCTTCGCTGAGAATTTTTATCATAAACAGGTGCTGAATTCTGTCAAATGCTTTTTCTGAATCTGTTGATGTGATTGTATTCTACTTAACTGCTTAAATTTTAAACACAAGTCAAAACTTTAAGTGGTTAACTGGAAAGACAGAATTGTCTTTCAATACTAAAGCTATGTTTCTTCATCTTAATCATCAGTGTTCTAGTAATTTTTTTGTTGTTGCTTAGAATCAACAGTTTAAACACAGGAATATGTAGTATCGCAAGGGTGGAAATATTAATTGAAGTCAACACAAGATTGAACAGTTTTGAATCATTACAAACTTATTCTCCAAAGCACATATATACCTGAGTCCACATCTTTCAGGGCTGACAGGGTAAGAGGAGCTGTCCAAATTGATGCCCAGGTAGAACACACTTTTTTTACTATAGGGCACGTTATAAAAATGTGCTAGCTTGAAGGTTAAATATATATTATTAAAACTCAACAATAAATAAATCAATTGTTGAGAACTTACATCAATAATTTTTTTCAGGAAGAGTATTTATCACTGGTATTATTTGAAATGTGTGATGCATGGCATAATGAAGAGGAGATTGACTTTTTGTTAGTTTGTTATTGTTTATAAATTTTTTAAATTATTTTTACTTTATTCTTTTTCTTACCCAAGGACATGCTTACTGATTTTAGAGTGAGGGGAAGGAGAGAGAGAGGGAGAGAAACATCTGTCAGCTGCCTCTTACATGCTCCCCGACTGGGGACTGAACCGCAGCCTAGGTCTATGCCCTGTCCAGGAATCAAACTCACGACCTTTTGATTTATGGGACGATGTTCCAACCAACTGTTCTGGCCACAGTGGCCAGAAGTGCTTATACAGTTTGTAAGCGTGATGTATACCCTTTATTGGGCCCACTCAGGTTGACTTGGGAAGGAGGAGAGTATAAAATCTTACATTCTGCAGAGGTGGCTGTTTCACCAGAATTTATTACCTCTGCATAGAAAAGTTCCAGATTTAAGTTAAAAGAGACATCTATAGAAATTATGGACTTTGATGTTAGTGAACTGAAATTTTATCTCACAAATTACTATCTAGGTGATTGATACACAGGTAGTAGTTTTAAATCATTTCCAAGCTTTCTTTTTTTTTTATCACATTTTTATTGATGGTGAATACAGTTGTCTCCATTTTCCCACCACTACTCTCCCCTGCCCCACTCACCCTCACCTCCCACCCATAGTCCTTCCCCTTTTGGCTTTGTCCATGGGTCCTTTAAACATGTTGTTTTGATGACTTTTTACCTTCTTTCTCCCCATTTTCCCTTCCCACCTCCCCTCTGGTTACTGTCAGTTTGTTCTTAATTTCAGTGTATCTGGTTATATTTTGGTTGCTTGTTTCTTCTGTTGATTAGGTTCCACTTAGAGGTGAGATCATAGGATATTTGTCTTTCACCACCTGACTTACTTAAGTAGAGAAAATATGAGTATACATATATGAGTGACAACAAAAAATATTTGTCCAATGAAGACCAAGAGGAAAAAGAGCTGAGATTAAGAGAAAGAAATAAAGATATCTTTGGAAGACAAATCAGAATTGTGCTCTTCCTAATTCACATACACACAAGATATAGGAGGTATGTCCAGAAAGTATCCAGCCACATGCTATTAGAAAATAAAGACATTTATTGAAGAGATACAAGATACAAGAAACATTGTACATAGGACAATGGTGCCTCTGTCCCCTTGAAAGTAGGTACCTTGGGACCTCACACAGTTCTCCCAGTATCTCTTCCACTATTCAAAAAACTGCAAAATCCTTTGTTGAAATCACCATCAGTAGCAAAAGCCATGGAACGAATATTACCACAACACTTTTCATGCCAAGATCCTGCATCAAAATCCTGGACACAGTAGTTTTTGGAATCCCCAGATCAGCTTCTGGTTCTCACACTGTCAGTTGCTGATCTTTGTTGACTGCAGCCTATATGTATTCAACGTTCTCAGGTGTTCTGCTTGCTATAGGCCTTTCAGAACGTGGACCACTTTCAATAGATTCTTGACCATCTTTGAAGCATCTATGTCACACTTTTATTTGTGCTGCACTCACTACATCATCCTTGAAAGCCTTTTGAATCATCTGAATAGTTTCCACAGAGAAATGTTCAAACTTAACACAAAATTTGATGCGGATTCATTGTTTTACTCAGTCATTTTGAATGTGACACCCACACAGTACACATGCTCGCTCAACTGCGTCTGTCACCCCCACTGACTTGTATAGTGAAGTCATTACTGTTCACACATGTGCATTCTAGTCCACTCTCCTTGGTTGCCAAGTTACATCGATGTTGGGCAAACCATTCTCATTATATTAACAATGGCTGGGCTTTTTCCAGACAGACCTTGTAGAAGACTGTGTGTATGTGTCTAAGGAGAGGGTCTAGTCAATAGGACTGTGGTCCTAGCATACGTTTGGTTTACATGCTTTTAATTGTTTCTCTATAAACGTGTAAAGCTGAGCACTTGCACCATTTAAATAGCATGTTCATATATTATGACCTCTAATCAGCAGGGAATTTAAGCTGCTTTGTCTACCCACATTATTTTGGGGCATTTTACACTCAGTTCTATAAACTTAAAATATTTTATTGGAAAAGATGTCCTCCTTTATTTAGGAAAGCATTGATAATCATAGAAACAGACAGCCCTATCCCAGAAGGGGTGTGCTGACCAGAATGTCTAATTTGTCTCAGATGCTCCAACTAGAGTCAAAACATTAGTCATTTAAACCTGAATAGATGGAGTTCTCAACTGTTTTCTGTAATAGACCCTCAGAGAGAATCTCAAATTTCATAACAACATGAATGATAATTCTAAGTTCTTATTGCAGAGAATAAAAATTTATTAATAACTCCAGGAACCTTTTAAAGCCAACCCACAAATATTTTCTTCATGATACGCTGTCACAATAGGACAAAAGTTTTATTTTCCAGTAAACTTAATATGAGTATAATTTGGGTCAAAAAATACCCACATAACTTGTACACCTCAGGCCTCTTTAGGATTTGATTTTTTTTCTTAACAATCTTAAATATTTTGAACCCAATTTTCCCCTTGGGTGAAAGACAGTGAAATCCAACTATCAGGGCATGGAAAACTCCATTTAGATTCTTGTGCATAGAAATAAGAAAGGTTTTACAGCTCAGGTTTGAAAAAATGGTTTTCTGTCTATTAAGACTAAGAAGTAAAGCAAAATTTAAAAACAAATAACACTCAACCTCGATTAGAAATTAGAGCTGTTTTCTTTGGCAGCCATGTTGTTCTATATGCTCCGTGAATAGGGCAAAATTAAGATGTCTTCATTTACTAACTCCACAGTCAACTAGATTTAAATGGACGTTTCATTACCCTCCCAAAAGAATTATCAAACTGTTCCTTCCAAACACAGTATCCTTTCCCAGCTCACTTTATGCATTACTGTCTCTCAGTGTGTCCTGTGACTGAGTGATAAGCATTGCCAGACCTCATTTGGTTGAAAGTTCTAAAACATAATACATTGGGCGTTCTGTAGATCTGTGGTTTTCAGTCCTTTTTAGTTGAAGGACTGTCTGAATCGCTTATGAAAGTGATGTGCCTACACATGAAATGATAGATGCAAATGCAGAGAAGTTCATAGTCCCCCGAAATCCTCTGCTCTAGGGAACACTTTATGGGTGTTTGGCTACTCTCAGGGGGCACACCGCATCTCACAGTGCGATTTCAGTTAGTGACAGCCCCCAGCCTCATGCCCGTAAACTAATGTGCCTTTTTAAACCCTAAATGAAAAAATGAATGTATCTTAGAAATAAGCAGAAACACGTAATTATTATTTCACTTTTTAAACATCTATCAATATAAAACAAAACTCATATGAGGAAGGGCTTCCGTGGTGGTTGCTGGTTCTGCAAAAACAAAATGACTTTGTGAATATAGCAGCTTATCAGGATGTGATCTCCCTCAGGAGTGCACAGTCACCGGGAGACACAAAGCCAGTATGCCAACAAGTACGGGAGCCGGTACTGTGAGAGCCCGGCAGCCTGTCTTGTCTCTGAAATCTAGGGGGTTCCTGGCGCACCTGATCTGTACCCATTAATTAGCCATGAGTGAAAAGGACCACCTCATGTTGGAATATGAGATAATTTTTTTTCTATCTTGCTAATAACTGTGTTACTGGTTTGGTCTCAAATATTCTGAGTCCACAGTTAAAATGTGCTTTTTGGAGTGGAAGTAGGTCCAATACATAGAAAACACAACACATAATTTATTTCTCACCTCATTTAAAAGTGCATGTCTGTTTCTTTTAAAATAGTCATTTTTGTTCCAAATGTGCAGCCAGCTACAATGAAATTTTAATGCATGATGCCTTGGACTTGTTCAGGGTATCTGTTTCATGTATTATAGCTGATATAGTAAAAATCTGAATTCTATGTAGATTTCTAATATAGTTTTCTATGAAAAACATATAAAAACGATGGTTCTCTCTTAGATCCTCTGCAGAATATCTGCTTCAGTTCACGTACAAAGCTTACAAAGAAGCTAACATTGTCCATGATTTAGGTGGGGAAACAGACACACAGAGAGGCTGAGTTGCTGCAGATGATATACTGAGTCACACCAGAGGTGGGTTATAAAGCCAGAGCCCCTGACCCACGATTTGAGCACTTGCCCACCATCTGTCATATGTGAGATGGAGTATATTATTTACCTTAAATTATCTAAACCTCCTTCCTCCCTCACATCTTTTCCCATCTGGTTTGGCAGGTGTGTTAGAGTAAATGACGATAAAGATAGTCTCTGAAAAGTCAAGGGTCCAAATTCCCCAAAGTCGTTTGCTGACAGGCACCAACGACAGCGTTATAAAATGGGTCTCTTCGAATTCTGAGGCAAGTGTTGGGGCCGGTGACTATCCTAATTCTTTCTATTTTTTTTTCCTATTTCTTTATATTGTACAGAATTCTTGCTCCCTGATTTATAATGTGACTTTTTTTAATGATATTTTATTTATTTATTTTTAGAGAAAGGGGAAGGGAAGAGAAAGAGAGGGAGAGAAACATCAATGTGTGGTTGACTCTTGTGGGCCCCCTACTGGGGAACATGGCCCGAAACCCAGCCATGTGCCCTGACTTGGAATTGAACCAGCAACCCTTTGGTTCACAGGCTGGTGCTCAATTCACTGAGCCACACGAGCCAGGGCTATAATGTGATTTCTTAGACGACAAGCCTTATTTCTTATGAAGAAGTCCTATTTCTTTTGAAGAAGTCCTATTTCTTCGACTTAATTCCTCTCATCTCAGTGAGCAGTGATGTGGAAAGACCCAACAGAGCACCATTGATTAGTTAGTGATGCCAAAATTTAAGGAAAGTCAATCCAACAATGAGTTAAATTTAAAAGCTTATGAGTTAAAACACTTGCTCCAGGTTCATGAGCACAGAGAGGCATAGCATGAAAATATTGCCCTTATTGGTTTTTTTTTCACAGTTACTAAAGCAATTAAATAGAAAGTTAAAGTACAATTTATTTCCCACCAAGAATGTAAGGGATTATCTATTTCCCCACAGTTTGCTAGCATACAACATTTTAAAAGTACATCATTCTGATAGACGAAAAGAATATTCTCTTGTTTTAGTTTGTATTATTTTAATGACACTCACCATGTTTTAATACATTTTTTGGCATTATGCATATCTTTGTTCCAAAGCCTGTCCCATAAAGTGAAAAGTCACATTTTCACCATTTTTCCCATTATATTATTAAACTTTTTCTTAATTATTTTTATGGGTGTTTTGTAATTGTCATTTGTAATTACCCTTTTACCTATGTGTTGCTAATTTTTTTCAGTTTATCGTTATTCTTTTGACCGTAATTTTCTTGCCATGTAGAAAATTTTTACCTTTCAGGTTTAAAAAAAAATAGCTTTCTTGAGGTATAATTGAAAACCAAAAAACTGGATGTAACTAATGATACAACTCAGTGAGTTTGAAGATATGCGTACATCCATGAGACCATTACCACAATCAAGGTGATAGACATACCCATGTTCTGTGTAGAAAAAACCCTCTCTGTTTGAAAATAGTAAATAAATTCAATTTTTCATAGAGATCTATATACTAATATAGAAACTATCTTAGGTATAGCAGAATGCTGTAAACGTGGAGGCCGAGAACAATAGTGGTTTATTGTGTCGCAGTTCTGGAGTCCAGACGTGTGAAATCAGGGTGTCTGCAAGTCCTTGCCTCCCAGGAGGATCTTTTTTTGCCTTTTGCAAACTGCTGGTTGTTGCCAGACAATCCCTTGTTGCCAAGACAAGGGATAACAAATACTGGCAGAGATGTAGAGGAAAAGGAACCCTTCTACAGTGTTGGTGGGAATGTAAATTGGTATAGCCATTTTGGGAAACAGGGTGGTAGTTCCTCAAAAAAAACTAAAAATAGAGCTACCTTATGATCCAGTTATCCTACTCCTTGGGCGTATATTCGAAGGAAATGGAATTAGTATCTCCAAGAGCTATCTGCACCCCCATATTAATTGCAGTGTTATTCACAATAGCCAAGACATTAAAACAACATCCTGGTGATGAGAACTGTGAGAAAAGAAATCATTGTTATTGAAAGTCTGTTTGTGAGTATTTGTTACGACAGACCCAGAAACCTAATACAGACAGGAGAAAAACATTCCATTCACACAGTTCCTTATGGCAGCTTTTATCCGGGTACCAGTGAGTGGAATTATCCCTCTAAGGCCACTCTTCCCCACTGGTTTGCAAAGCCATCCTTACAGTTAATCAATCCCATAAGAATTCACTTTAGTGTCTATTCTGGTCCATTCAACCACTTTTTATTTCCACAGCTCCAAAGTACTTTAATTGACATAATACA
>VMDR010026753.1:0-13871 GCA_007922815.1 Macrotus californicus
ACACCCTAATTCTAGGAGATGCCCATCTAAGTGCTATATTTAAATCATACAATCAAAGTTTTTAGGTGAATGAACTATTAAAAGTTAGTAGGGATGGTTTCCAAATAGTTTGTTACCTAAAAAATCATAAAACCCAAAGAATGATTAATTTTGAAGGTTTTTGCCTAAAGGCACCACTGACTTAAAAAACACATTCAAAAATCAAATATTAGAAGACATAAAGCCTCTTCACATATATTCATATATGTAATAATAAATGCATTAGATTGTAATAACTTTATTAAACATAGTACACTGTACTTGACTTATGGGTTAAATATTTTCAACACAGCTTGAGCAAGTCATTCAAAAGTCTGATTTTAGCCTGACTGAGGCTCTCTCTGATGTAAAACATACATGTGCATAGAGAAGATGCACAACCGCTTACACAGACCACCACCTGACATTTCTGCTTTTGAAATATAAACTCTTCTAAACAAAAGTTCCTTTAAAAACCCATCTACTCACATATTTTTTGGTATGATGCAGTTAATGTTGCAGGGCTCTGTTATGGAAATTTGCAATCTTACACGACATTTCTTTCCCCGGCTGATGGCCAGCGTTCCTCCCATTACCTAGAAATGTTTTTTCTAACATGTACGCACTAGACTCTGGGGTGAATTCTGTTTACCCTTAGATTATTTACGTCAAAAGTATACTTCACCTGGGCAGGGGCATATCTGAAAATCACTGCACTTACGGCCATGCTGAAGCTTTCGACAGACATGTTTCACACAGCCTCACTTTTCAAGCCTGGGCATGGAGAGGGACCCGAGCAGGGAGACGCACTGAGAGGAAGAAATGTTCCTTCCACCAGAGTCGATGGGGAACTTTTTTCTTTTGCAAGTTGCAATGACAGGGATTTCATTTATGTGATTCTGAACACATGCAACACGTGCTGAATGTGTGCGTACTACAAGTATGCACACCAGCATTATAATAAATACGATTATTATAAAGCTTTAAAGGAAGGCTTTATTCTGTTATTAGGCTCACTCTTTAAGTAGGGTCTAAGTGAAAACGAGACAATAATATCTTGTTCCAATCTTAAAGCTCCCAAACAACTGGGATACCAACACTTTGTCCCTTTGTCTTAAGCACCCAGACGTTCTTTTAATACCAGAATCTTGGCTCAGTGGTCTGATAAGTAGCTTCACTATTGTAAGGTTTTAGTGTTAAATATTTCTAAAACAAAAAATGCTGACACATCCAAACCCTTAATCAGTGGAAATATTTAGAACTATGCATACAAGCAATATAAAGACTTCAAAGACAGACACATGGAGAATGAGAAAACTATAGGAAATGCAGAGGCTCCAAAACTGGAAAAGGTATTTCATTGTTGTTGATACAAAATTATTTTAGGGACTTAAATGTATACACTGAGGGGTTTTGCCAACTTGCTTTATTTAGTAGAAGTTTACATTATGCAAAATATAAATAAGAGCATATTTTAAAAAATATTATACTTCTGTTTTCATTATTTTCATATATGTACACTATAATAGAATTAGGAATTTGTATGTTTACATATGACTAATAAGCTCATTTAATCCTTTAATTTGCTATTTTTGCAATCACCTATGGTATGTCTAGATCACACAATTTAAAATTATCATATGGTAACTTTCAATAGAGTACTGTTCTCTTTTAAATTTTCATATTTTTAGAAGCACAGAATTTATTTGGCAATTCTTTCAACAAATTATACCCCTACTATATAAACAGTAATCTCTTAAAGATAAAGAAAACTGCAATTTTGAAACTTAAATGACAGCCACCATATGCTTCTTTTTGCACACAGAATGCCAAAAGACAAAACTAAAAACAAAAAACATAGATTGAGTACCATAAGAGCAAAACAGAGCCCTTAAAGCACATAAGAATCAATTAAAAATTGTTTTATACCAATAAACAAATCTGATCGCATTCTGTTTTTGATTGGTTTTATTTTATACTAGGTTTTATTTTATGTCACAAAACTGTAATTTGGGTATAAGGTTACTTCATATTTTAAGGGCATTCTGTCACTTTCCCCACACCCCAAATCGATGTTGCAAAGATCGTTCACCTCACTAATCTACAACACATCAAAATGCCGACAGAGACCTATAAAATCATTATGCAAAACAAATCCCTCCAAATCGTACATTGCACAGTCTCCCACTGTTAAACAAATGAGCCAAGTTATCTGTGAACCGTTGTCTTGTGCTTTCCTTAGCTCTCATACATACACTCTGGCACTTTGTCATTGCTGGAGAATGCTGATTAGTCTGAAACAAGAGACCAACATCATTCTTGCTTGAGACGGGGGCAGTATCCTCTCAATGTTGCAAAAATATGCACCAAATCATTTGAGACGCAGCAACTCTCCTGGTGGTGGCTGGCTGATGGACGAGAATGAGAAGCACAGTCGTGTGGATGTACTGGTAATCAATCTACTGAGACGCTACGAGACTGGTGCGGACACCGCAGTGCATGAGTGAAGCCCCAGAAGGTCTGTCCACCCACTAGTTCTGGACAAAACGAACACCAGCTTCATAGATTGGAGTGTCACCTTTTCTGTAAAGAAGGCGCTTGAGTTGTTTGAAGTTTCTGCTTATATTTTTGCATCTGCTTTGACCGTGAATGCAGTTTGTTGAAAAGCTCACGGAATTTATACTGTGGAAATAAGGTTTCCAAAAAGCCTTCCAAAAAGACATAAACCATTCTTCTATTTAATTGGTTGTGCTGAAACATTTCAAAAACTCGAAGAATACCTTTCCGTGTTGTCTCAGCCCCAATAATGTGCTTCAGTTCATCTAAATGGGGGAGAATAAACATGACTCATTACTCAAATAAAGGAAACACCAGGCATAAACTATGCTCTAAGTTAAATCATGCAAATATGTAAAGTGCACAACAGAGTAACTGGTAAACAGCAGGTATTCAGTTAATGTGTTTCAGCTGTGTATTGTAAATGAGACTTAAAATCTACATGTGTGCATGCATGCATCCATCACTTATGCAACAGATCCCGGGAGACAAGATGCACAAGAGAAGGAAACAGGATCCAGACTCAGAAACCCCGCATTAGAACTACAATCCCGTCCCTTAACACCTGTGTAACATTTACCTACCCTGAGTTTGCTTCTTCATCTGTAAAATGGGGATTTATAATAACCAATATCTGTAGAACTGTAAGGATTTATAAGGCTTTACTTAGATAATATAAAAAGTGGTCTGTAAATCCTAAAACATCACACAAACACTCTTACTATGCATAACCCACAGTGAGAAATCTGCTATATGGAGATGATGTGTGACAGCTGATCTATGATTCCAAAGACCTGTGACACAGTCAAGTGCTGTTACAATACTAAAGATATAAAGACATATATGGGGGGATTCTACATGAGACTATAAGGAAAGGTTCCCTTCAAGGAAGTAACAACTGCAGTGGACTTGGCTGTGTGGGCAGGATTTTGATACGGACAAACAGGTGAAGGACTGGCTTTTGTGGAGAAAACATCAGTGAGCAAATGAGCATTAAGGAAAAAAAACAAGGCAGATTCAAGAAATGGGGGTGGTGCTGTGTGGTTGAATTTTAGGGTTCCTGTCAAGAAAGTGCAGAAACGAATGGAAAACCGACAGTGCTGTGACCCTCAGGACGTGTGAGTGTGGCGATCCCCCACAGGCGACGTGAAGTCACCAGAGGTATCTGAGTATGGGAATGACATTTTAATTATATAATATCCTAAGTTATTCTTTTTATACTTCTAAAATGTTGTTTCCATAATTTGTTTTTTATCTCCAAATGCAACAGTGTAGTCTATAGGACAGAATTAATAGCCATGTGGCAAATTTCCAACTTAACTGATAGAAGAGAAAGTAGATTATTAAAATCTATGATGAAAATGTAGTTTTACATTATAGAAAAAGAAACAGGTATTATATGATATTAAAGAACTTAACTATATCTTTTAGATTCTCCACATCTATAATTTAAATGTGGAGAGACGATACCTAGGCATTTCAAAGATATTCACCAATGAAGAAGGGATCGGATAACCACCGAGCCGCACAAAAGCGCTTGTGGTATTACCCAGCCCCTCGCACCGAGAGAAGATAAGACGGGCAAAGTGAATTTCAACTGCAGAGAGCACGGCGTACTAAGGAAGTAACTCAGATTAGACCCACAGAATGCCACTATGTGCACTTTCTTTGGACCACGTTTTAATAAAGATTAATAAATGGATCAATCACAGTTGTTCCTAAGTAAAGGGATTCTGGGGAAGAATTGGTTTGTTGTCTTAAGTAGAACAAACATTCTTCCTGAAAACCTCAAACTTCAGATTCCTTTATTAGTCCTTTCATCTGTTACATATTTATCATCAACTTATTCTCAAAATGTTTCAAGGCAGTAAAGTGAGGTGGTTAAAAGCAGTTTTTCAAACGGTTGAAAGCAGTGGCTTTTAAGTCACTCAGGCTGAGTCAGCATCCCCACACTCACTGCTGTGGATGGTGGGTGGCTCATAGCCTTTGTGCTCTTCTCTCTCCTCACTTACAAAGCTGCAGAGTTAACAACAGCGCCTAGCTTCACAGTACTGTCATGAGAATTTGGTAGCAAAAAGTGAGAATGGTCAGCAATCAAATGGCAGTGTTAAGTCAAACGAGCAGGCTCAGCGCCGAGACTTCAGAGCTCACAGATTAATGAGACTTTTACCAAACACGCTCACTCACCCGGCATGATTGAAAGCAGCTTAGTTTTTCCGGCAACCCTTGTCCTCATTCGAGTGCCTGTATCTCTGCATGGAACGGTCTCAGCTAAAATGCCATTTGGCCAAAAGGCATCTCTGTTTAAAAAGGTTAAATAAATGTTGTAGCCATTTTCATTTTCTAATGACACAAGTTGGTAAAATTATTCTAACTTTCTACAGAAAACAGAAAGAGGAAATATTTCTGAAATTTTATATAACTGTGACATTCAACAAATAGTAATCACGTACAAGGTTCAATTTTAGGTGTACGAAGATGTACACAAGAAAGACAGCAGATGAATTCTGCCCTGAAATAACTTATAAATACCAACAAATGATAAAGAGAGCAAAATGGAATATGTAAATGACTATATCACATCCATTCAAACTAAAAGTTGGCCTCTCATCTCAGTGAGACTGAACATCTCATCTAAATACAACCCCACAAAATTCTGAATTTAGGTAATGTAATCTCCCTCGGTTCCCTTATAACTGAGTCAATATGAAACAAATTCGGCACCTGCACCTTACAGCTGGATTGATTGCAATGTTCTCTTCACACATAACCCACTCTCCTTCACTTTCACAGCACGGTTCATTTTTGTTCCGCATTTATGAGGCCAAAAGCAGACACTTAAGCACAGTAACTAAGCTTCCCTCTGGGACTGTGTTCTGAGGGAGAGAGGACACCTAGAGCAGTTGTTCTTAACTTGACACATTAGAAACAACTGAGAGCTTTAAAAAATCTTAATGGGCAGATCTTCCAACAGATAATTAAGTCAGACTCTCTGGAGATGGACCCAGGCACCAGTACTGTTTAAAGCTTTACAAGTGATTTCAATGTGCAGCCAAGGGTGAGAATCACTGCTCCTCAGGAACATCATTTACCTACCCTGAAACAGAATCAGCATGCCAGGGCAGGTGGTCCAACTTTTGGAAAGATGTGGTACGGTGAGCAAAAATGTAACTTCAGATCAGAGAAACCCGGCTCCCTATTTACAGCACGTGAGCTTTGGGGCAAGAGGCTTAACCTGACTATCCCTCAATTCCCTCATAACAAAGCGTGGATAAAAACCCCTACCTGGAGAAACATGCTAAAATCAGGAAGTATACCTAAAGTAGCTGGTATCACACCAAGCAAACAGTGCTCGATACCAATAGCTCTTTCCTGTACCGGTTATTTCAAGATACACAATGCCATGAATACTTGTGCCTGGCTTATCTTTCACTCCTAGAAACGCAGTCTGTTTCTCTGCTGTGCAGTGCTCTCCTTGAAGGAACTGTACCTGCTGACTGACAAAGCGTGAGGCACAGAGGGGGAGCTCAGAATATTTTTGTAGGACGAACATATAAACTGGAGTTATCACTGCTTGCAATCTGTATTCTTTTCAGAGGTTCAAACAGTTAAAAAATTAAACTGTGGCCAGAGACATACATATTTTTTAAATTTTGCATTTAAAAATCAAGGCTAGCAAATACAAATGAGAAAAATTAATCCCTAATACTAAGTATTTGATTATATGACAATGCCTTGTCTACACTAATATTTCAATTATTTTAAAGCCACTTTACTGTGATAAAATGTAACCTCTTATAATTTTTTATTCTAGTTTTAAAGAAAACAAAGATCAACAGGCCCATGTACCAAACGTTTATTACAATTCTTACAAGTCTTTTTTGCTGATCAGTGATAATTAAAACTAAGTTTATGGCCCAGAAGCAAAGCAGAGCAAACTCCATTAACGATAACAGTGCTAACCTCTGTACCACCTGAAAGAAGCGACTGTATCTTAAGACATACCTGAAACGTTTCACTAAGTCCGCCACTTGCTCAGGTGAGGTCATCCAATCAACATGGTCGACTATTTTTCTGAAAGTAAAGAAATCTAAATGAGTAGGGTCAAAATTTTAGAAGGTGAATAAAATAATCACTACTTTCATGGAGTAAGCAACTCAACTTGTATGTAAATTAGCTTGAGAGAAACAGACTGCTTTAATAATGTTCTTAAAAGGCCCAGAGAAGGAAATTCTCCTCTAAAGGTTGAACAATCCACTTACAGAAGTGAAAGTTTAAAAACTAAGTACGATCAGCTCTAAGTGGAAAAACAAAGAATAAAAAAATGTGGTACCTATTAATTGTATCACCATATGTGGCCCTAATAAGCTGCTGAAGTAGGTTTTTTATATTTCTGCGCAACCACTGATTCCTCTCTTTTAAGTCGAACACTTCATCCATGAGCAGCAGCATTACCCTTAGTGGGATATTGTCGTCCACCTGACGAAACACGAGAAGAAATAAGCTCACGTCCATCTGAGTTGTCCATCTACCACAAATGGGCACTGTTACAAAATGACTGCTACTGTTTCCCAGGTCAGAGAGCAAGTTATACTACAGCTCTCATAACCTGACATTTCACTCTAATTGAGAAAAAACCTTTTTAACAGTTATTTTGACAGAACACAGAATTTTACAGCCCTATATGGATAGCAAATCCCACAACTATAATGAAAAAAAATTTCTCAAAGTAGACTCATGATGGTCTTGGGGAAAGACGACTTGGCTCTTTTACTTTTAGTAGGTCCACACTAGTTTGATAAGGCAAATACTAACCCCTTTGCCTATTTCCTGGGGCAACTTTTTCAAAAGAACAAAATATACTCAACTGTCTCTTTATTTAATACAAAAAAACAGTCTACACAGAATAATGTGCTTAGCTTGGTCAGTGAGTTGTATGTTTTTAGACATTTTCAGGGAAAAGAACTGAATAAAATCTAGTACATAGCTAAGTTAACATTACATAAGACATATTTCACCAAACTAGAATTTTAACATTTAACAAGTAAAAATTTGAACACTTTAATAATGGGAATATTTGACTAATGATATAAAAGTAACAGAAGCCAACTAGAATGCTTTGGTGTGAAACAATATAGATAAAGCCCAAATAGGCACAGGTTTCGAACTACAAAAAACTGCATATAATTGTCAGAAAGTTTATCACTCTTTCACCACTGAGATACTCTTTCTGATTGTTTCTTCGTCAGTGTTGTAATTTAAATGCTGAGAAAACAGAGTGAGTTATTTTTCACTGTCATGTGGAACATTCTCTCAGCGCACCCTCCCTTTCACACACTGGAAGCTCAGAGCCTAACCAAGGAGAGGGGAGCACTGGAGCAGGGTGAGGGGAGGCACAGTCACTTACTGGGGCTAAATACCATCCTATTCTCTGGTCAAGTATATTCAGGTTTGGTGCCACCTGACAATTTAATAAAAAGTTAACCTGTAAAAACCCTTAGCAAAAGGTATGATGTTATGCCTATTATACAGCACAACTCATAATAAAACATTCTAAAATATTCCTGAAAAGCAAATAAAAATATATTTTTCAAATAGTTTATTGTAAAGAAATTTAATGAGAAACCATGGGGAGATCATTCTAACTTTATGCCTAATAGAACAGAATATTGAGTCCAGACCCAAACATACATTGACTGGGTTGGCCAAAAAGTTCATTTAGTTTTTCTGCACTATGGCTCTAGTAGTACTTAGTGGTCTTTAACTTCATTTAAAACAATGTTGTTAGATTGTATTTGGTCAGCTGTCATATCAGCATACATTTAAAAAAAAATCAAAATCGGTGAGTTTTTGTGCAGCCATTTTAATATTGAAGATGAAGAAAACATGCAACATTTTTAGTGTATTTTGCTTTATTATTTCAAGAAAGGTAAAAACACAACTGAAATACAAAGAAAGATTTGTGCAGTGTATAGAGAAGGTGCTGTGACTAATCAAACATGTCAAAAGTGCTTTGCAAAGTTTCTTGGTTCTCTTGGCATTTTGGCCAAATAACTCTTTACTATGAGTCTGTCCTATGCATTGGAAGGGTGTTTAGCAGCACGCCTGGCCTCTACCCACTAGAAGCCAATAGTGGGAGAGAGCCGACATACTCAAAATATCCAAATCAAGAAAGTTATTGGTGAAAATGAAAAATGTGTCTTTTATGGAAAAGAACATAATGGACGTTTTGGCCACCCCGACTCAGTAATCTGATTTGTGACAAAAGAGAAATACAGTAACCGGGGAAAAGAGGGCCTTCTCAGTAAATGGTGCTTGGGTCAACTGGACCCCTAACTTACTCCATACACAAAAATCAATCCTAGATGAATGCCAAATCTAAATTTTAGGATGGTAAAACAAACAAACAAAAAAACAGAGAAAATCAAGTAACTTTGTGACTTTTCAATAGGCACAGATGGTATATACAGTGAACAAAAGCACACAAAGAAGATATTTGCAAAACACAAATACTTACATTTGACAAAGAACCATTATTCAGATTGTAAAAGCACTCTTCCTAATCAAAAGACAAAGACAACCAAGCCAACAGAAAAACGGGGGCAAGCACTAGACACAGAAGACGCCCGAAAGGCCAATGAACATATGAAAATGTGTTCAACACTCCACACAATCATCAGAGAAACGAAAATCCACATCAGAGATGAAATTCAAAATGGCTAAAGTTAAAAGGACACAAGACTGGCAGGCTGTGGACCCCTGGAACTCTCATGCATTGCTGGTGCCAAGTAAGTGGAACAAACGCTCTGGGAAACTACTGGAAAGTAGCTATTAACACTGAACTTTTTGCACACCCTCTGTCGAAGAAATTCCGTCCCTAGGTATAGACCCAACAGAAACACGTACTTCTTTTTTTAATCAAAAGACATGTCACAGAATGTTCCTAAGAGTACTATTCATAATACAATAAATAAATTGTACTATATTTACAAAATGGAGTACTGTAGACCATGACAACAAAGAAACTACAATCACACAAAACGACACGAACGAGCGTCACAATGTTGAGCAAAATTGGCCGGACTAAAAGGCGTACATCCTTTATCACCTCATTTATCCAAAGTATGAAAGCAGGGTAGAAGTCTGGATAGCGAGTACCCCTGGTGAGGGGACAGGGCCGTGGCAGGAAGAGTGCACCAGGAGCTTTCTCGGTTTTGCACTGGCAACAACCTGTTTCTTGTTTAGGGTGCTGATCACGTGGGCATGTTCACTTTGTAACAATTCGTCAAACTTAATGCTCACCATATACGCACATGCATGATGGGTATATATTACTATACTTTATCAAAAAGTTAAAAATACATTAACTATGATTTGTATTGCAATTGAACACTACCAAAATTAAAATTAACTCACAGTATCATCAAGTTGAGCTGAGACTCGACAATGTTCAGGATCTGAATCAGCCTTCGGAATTAAAGGAGGCATCTAACATTTCAAACAAAGAAAGAAACAGAGCAAAGTAAACGTGCAGACAATAAAATAATGCAACGTAATAATAAACCAAAATGACTGTCGAACACAATAAATGACACTGATTTGATACGTTGTATAATGTATAAAGTGTCTATATTTTCTATTTAAAAAGTATTAACCTAAAATTATAAATCAAATACAAAAGAGTGATTATTTCATTACCAAAGTATTTTTTTCCTTTAAACAAATGGAGATAACTGTACTTGAATATTAATAAAAAAGATTAAAAAATTTTAAAAAATATCATCCCACACTGAAAAAAAATGCTTAGCTATTTAACTGAAAGGGCAGATTACTTAGCCAAACTCCCATACCTTTTAGAACAATTTAAAGCTAAGAAAGATTAAATAATTTAACACAGTCAAGGAATAGGACACCAATCTTCTTTCTTTTACCAGAGAGAGCTTAATGGTACGTTAACAGGGTAGAAGAACTTATTCACCAATTGTAGGATAATGTAAATTATGGGAAAAGAGAACAGAAAAAATGGTGTTTGCCGATGATTACTGATCAGCACAGGAAGAACCATCAACATCACCTATTATAACCCTTCATGTTACTAGTGAGAAAGAAGCCTGGCAAAGTTCAGTGACTTCTGTATGAAGGCGTATGAGTGATTATTAGCAGAAGTGGCACTGAAAAATCCTCATTTCAGTGTTAGTACACTTCCCATGGTTAGAAACAAAGATGAAGCATCAGAGAAAGTATGAGAATTAATAGAAAAGTATGATTTACAAACACTATTTTAATTGTCTCTTACAGTAAAAAAAAAAAATCCATGTTTTCTTTTATAACCTTGAACATAACCTTAAACAACTAGGTCAAAATCATGAAAGGTGCAAATTATGAGGCAACAAACTACTTGGTCCACTATCTGTATTTGCTAATGTAATGAAAAAGATTCCTAGGAAACTCTCCTATACCACTCACAGGTACAGACTCACAAGTATGACCCCAGAAACTGATGATGGTGCAAGACATTTCCTCACCTTGACCATGTAAATCAGGAGAAATCAGACTTAACATTTCCTGATGAATATTAGCATAATTAATTTATACAATAACACTTACTTGTTTTGTTATAAAATTTAATAGCACTACAGGATAAAAATGGCGTAACAGAATAAAACAGTATGAAAAATGTTAACTTTACTAATTTTTTTTAAATTCTTAAAATATTCATTTTTAGAGAGAGGAGATGGAAAGGAGAAAGAGAGGGAGAGAAACATCAGTGTGCGGTTGCCTCTCATGCACCCCTACTGGGGACCTGGCCTGCAACCCAGGCATGTGCCCTGACTGGGAATTGAACCAGCAACCCTTTGGTTTGCAGGCTGGAGCTCAATCCACTGAGCCACACCAGCCAGGGCTAACTTTACCAATTTTAAATATTTGTTTTGGATAGAGTTAAAAATTCTACCATATAACAGAATGGAAACATGAGACAGACTGATATATCTCAGAGGGGAAGGACTGGGGGGACTAGATCAGCCAAAGAACATGTACGCATGTATGCATGTATGCACAGCCCATGCACACAGACAATGAAGGCTGGGGTGGGGACTGAGTGGTGGGGGAGACGAGGGACATTTGTAATAATGTCAATAAAAAAATAAAACTCTACCACAGCAGAGACTAAGGAGTGACTGGATTTACAGTAAGGATTTCTGATAAGAATGTATTCTCTTTAGTTTTTTTAATTCTTTATGAGACTGTGTTAGAAAGCTTTGGACTTCTGAAAGAAAAAGGTAAATCTAAGCATGAGCTCAATGTATTGCAGTTGACTTAAAAATAGCTTGCTTTAGACATCACTGAAAATATCTTACCTTGAAAAATGATTGCTTTATGTCTTGACCTAATCTTTCCGACATTTTGCCCATGTTGTCTGACATTTTAGTCATTCCCTCTGCCAAGCTATCAGGAAGGGATTTGACTGCATTTGAAACGTTCCTCATTGAATTTCGAAGTGGGTTTACAAAGGTGTCCATCTAAAGAGGAAAAGATATTATACCGTGAGTTTATTGTATCATGTGTTATTCAACCAAGAAGCCTGGGAAAACACAGAGGGCAACAACATATAAAAGATACAATAATTTTCCAGTCTATAATAGTTCATTTCCTTTTAAAAGTATATAACTGCAGTCTTCAATGTGTCTTAAAAATATATTTTCACACACAAATACATGACTAAAATTTTTGAGAGATAAGGTTATTGCTAGAAAATAAATATATTTTGGCTGCCTTTCTTATTAAAAAAATCTGGAAAAAAAAAGTTTTCCAAACCAGAAATTGATGCACATGGAATTAGCTACAACATGCTTCTGCCGCAATTTGAGGCAACCATGACATGGGTATTTTGAGGAGACATGAAAATTAAACAAGCCAATACACCAAAAGCTGAGATAACTAACAAGTGACTATTTAAAGTTAACTTTTTAAAAATAATTTTTAGGATACATACATTCTCAACTAAGAATCTATGGAGGGCATTTGAAATCCATTATGAAGAAGAAAGAGAGAAGCTGCAAACCATTATGTGACCCACATTTTAGTCAGGGAGAAGAGAAAAGCTGTAAAAGAAGATATCATCAGTGATGTAAAATGGAATAGTCTACAGAGGATTTCAGAGCATTAGAACAGACATGTGACTATACCAAAGTTAATTTCAATTAGGAAAGGAAGAGATATCTAAAGCAGCCAAAGTAGCTGAATATGAAACTTTCTGAGATTCATTTAAAAAGAGAGCACAAAACCAGCCATGCAAAACTACAAGAAACAGCTCCAGAAAGTGCTGTGTCTCATAAAAACCATCACAGAAACAAATTATGTGCCGTGCAAAAGAAAAAAAAATAGTAAAAACACTGAACCCCATTATTTAAGGAACACAGCACAATGTTAATACAATCAAGAAGCAAAACTCCTTTATCTACTATGCTTTCAGGGTTTCCATTAAGAAAAATACTCTGAAAAGGCAGAATAATAATAACAACAAAAACTGAACTTAAAGAAAACTGTAAATGGGCTGGGGCTTTGGTTCCTCCCTGAATTAAGCTGAGCCAGCAAACTACAGACATGCTTGATAGAGCATGCAACCTGTGTGTGTGTGTGTGGGGGGGGGGGTCCTGTCACTGTACGGCAATGTGGAGTAGAACCACGGAACAGAAATGAGGATGAAGAGGGGTTTGAAACACACTACCTCTGGTAAAGAGAGATACGGAAATAAAGAGAATAAAAAGATGAAGCTAACTTTTCTGTGTGCATGCACACTTGTGTGTATAAAACTACATATGTGCGTGTGTGTCTCTGTGCGTGTATAATTCTAATTCTATATACAGAAATTGTTAGCTGGAACAGTACTCAAATCAATCAGAATATTATTTCCAACACTGACATTACTGCCAAGAGTTTTTTTTTTTTTTTTTTAAATTACTTTATTGTTGTTCAATTACAGTTTGAATTTTCTCCCCATCACTCTCCCCCCACCCCAGCCAATCCCACCCCCCTCCCCCACTCCCACCCTCCCCCTTGGTTATGTCCATGTGTCCTCCATAGTGTTTCCTGAAACCCCTTCCCCCCACTATTCCCTCCCCCTTCCCCTCTGGCCATTGTTAGATTGTTCTTAATTTCAATGTCTCTGGTTGTATTTTGTTTGCTGATTTCTTTTGTTGATTATGTTCCAGTTAAAGGTGAGATCATGTGGTATTTCTCCCTCACTGCCTGGCTTATTTCACTTAGCATAATGCTCTCTAGTTCCATCCATGCTG
>VMDR010026754.1:0-13870 GCA_007922815.1 Macrotus californicus
GGTGAGTCTAAAATAAACTCACATCAGCAATGGCAGTATAAGCTCAGGTGAGTGAACGTAGTCATAATCTCCCCAATCCAGTTTTCCATCTAAAAAGTGAAGGTCATAATAGCTCCTCCCTCACGGTCAGCACCCACTTTCAGTGTTCTACAGATGGTTTAGAGGGCAAGGGTTAAGCTTAGTTACATAGAACCTCACCCAACAATGAGAAGGTTTCAATGCTATGGAGAATTGAAAAAAATAAGGGAAGAAAAAGGAAGGAGAACCTGAACTGTTTTTTTGAAGTGCATGCAGTTAAAAGAGAAAAGTGTCATGGCTGGATTACTATATTGGAAACATTAAGGGTTGCATCTTCTTCCCCAGAAGTTGATGACGTTGCCTTCTCTACCGCTGGGTCACATCACATTTCTTTCTTCCATGAGAGAATAAGCACAGCAAAGAACCATAATGTCACCCCTCAACTTTGATATTCAAATCCGGCTTTTTTAAAACTTTACTTCTTTTATTATTTTCCCTTTTACAGATGTCCTCATTATTTCCCCTCTGTCCCCTCAGGTCATCACCACACTGTCGTCCGTGTCCTTGGGTCATGCATACGTGCTCTTTGTCTCATCCTTCCACCTTATTTCATCCAGTACCCCCCCTTCCCTCTGTCAGCTGTCAGTCCATTCCGGGTACCCATGCCTCTGTTTCTATTTTGTTTGTCAGTTCATTTTGGTAACTATATTGCACATCTAAGTGAGATGTATGGTATTTGCCTTTCACTGCCTAGCTTATTTTACTTAGCATTGAGACAACATTCTGGAAATCAAGGCTTTCAGGTATTATTGTGAGGAAACGGATTAGTAAGTTTCAATGAGCCAAAACTTAAATGACTCAGCACCATATTTTTGGTATAAAACTCAGAGCAGAGAGAAAAACATGAAGTTTTCTCAACACTAAAAGTTTGATAAGGCCTTTAATGGGAGGTAGGAAGAAGGAAATGAGTCAGGTGAGAGTCTGACAGGGGCTGAGCATGTTGTAGCCTACTGACATGGGTGGATGCCTAACCCGCTCTCTACCTACTCACCCACCCCACTGTGATTAAAACCCCAGAATGGAGAAGCAATGAAAACACCCAGAGCAGAATGCAAACGCTTTGTTTTCAAAACATAGCCAGGGAGTACCACAAGCTCTTAGGACAATCCTTCATTCACCATGGCAGCAAAGCAACACGGCACAAAAGACACCACAGTGCCTGGGGAAGGCTCCAGACAAACGAGCCATAGGAAGCTTCCTAGAGTGCCACAGAGTTCACTTTCTACACACAAAGCAGCCATGAGTTCTTGAGCATGCTCTAAGGATAACCAGAGACATGCTCAGAGGGCCTGTGGCTGAGGAGCACCAGAGTTAAGGCATGGGATGCAGAGTCCAGACCTCTAGGCTAGAAGCTTAGCCAAGCTCTACTATATCAACACCAGAAGCTGCACATGAGGTCCAGGGGCTAGAATAGACCTGCTATACCTCACTGGAAGCCAGCAAGAACCAGAGAAGATCGAAGAAGGAAGACGCTCCTCCCCCAGTGCCAGGATAAACTCTAAATCATACAGGAACTTACATCATCTCTAGAAATAATCAAAGAAGGGACCAGAAGAATAATCTCAGGATTTCAATGAATAAACTACAAATAACTAAACCAAGTTGAAATGGCACGAGCAAATCTTCTCAGCCAACTGAGCAGATAGGGACTCGAGCTAAGTTAGGTTCAGTAATAGAAAAACAAACAATCATTTCTGTATACCTGAGTTGTAACTGTACAGTTTTTAACCCACTCTACTGTCTTATCAATTATATATTTCCATGTAAAGCAGATCCACTGAGACTTCTTGGAAATTTACTGCCTATTTCTTCTAAGACAGTTTCAAGTTAGCAAAAGCATGCATTCCATTCTGTGTTCTGAGGTCAATAATGGCCACAGTGGAACAGCCCTAGAAATGTACAAATCCAACCCAGAGCAATAGATACTAATGGGTTTTGGTAGCTGTCACATGAGTGAACATCGTTTATCTTTCCAGAGTGAGTCTGCATTAATCAGAAGAAAGATGAAGTGATGATGCAAGGTCCCTCCTCCTTCCAAGGTGCCCTTCATCCCTTTCACAGCACAAGTGAAGGGAAACACCTGAAGGGAACGGCATATCCATCATTCGCTGCAGGACTAGCTGTGCACCTAAGCAACATGTGCCTCTGTAGGCAGCTCCTCCACAGAAGCATTTTTGCCATTGAAACCTTGCTCATTTCCCCACAGGGCGTTCTAATGCTTCTTTTAAGAAGCTGTGTGATAGCAGCAGCCAAGTGCTAACTCATCAGAACGCGTGGCATGAACATCCAACATGGCTCTATCAGTCACACGGCACTTGGACTAATCAAGGGGCAGCCAACAAAGGACAGCTGAGGACACTGGCTTGATTCAGCAGGTCACTGTCTGATTAAACTAGGCAGAGGGAGTTGTAGCAGTTGGTTTGCCTGTTCCCCAACTGCTTTCCTTTGAAGAATAAGAGAAACAAAAGATCGTTTTTGATTACTCTGAAATGAACTTGTTCCCTGGGGTTTATTAATGAGCCGTTGACTGATCTCCCTTGCTGGGCCACTGTCTGGTGCATGATTCCTCAGGGGCTTTCCAGAAATAAATATAGAGACCATCCAAGAAAGCCCCTGACTTGCAAATCTAAGAAATACTCAAAGTGATGCCTTTCTAGAACACAGGTGAATTCTTACCATTTTGGAAAGCCAGATATGTAGCCTGTTACCACTGTTTCTAGCCCTGAGTCTAGACATGCACAGCTTCAACTGGAGGGAGGTATGTCTTAGGAATCTCATTCTTTGTACAGGTTGTAACTGAGAACACAGACTCAGGACCCTGACTGCCTGGTTCAGAAGCTGGTTCCACTAATTACTAAGTGTGTGCACTAGGGAACATTGCCTACTTACCTCCTCTGTGCCTGAGTTTTCCATCTGTATCATTGGAAAAATGGCACTGCCTGTCTCACAGCGTTGTAGTGAGAATCAAATGAGTGATTTTTAGATAGAGCGTTTACAGCTGCATCTGGCATATAATAAGGGCCACAGAAGTGTTAGCCATTCTATCATTGTCGTTATTGTTGTTTTTGAGATCTCAAGAAGCTCTGCTCGTAGGAAGTTTTCAGTTTTCCAATCCTCTGACCTAATAAGCCTTCAGAAACCAAAACCCTTTTAGTCCTTAGGGTCTTCTCTAAGTCAGTAAGACCCCACTGATTTGAGATCGTGCTGGGGGTTACTCCCTGTCCCTGGCGGTCATGCCACTCACCAGGAAAACCCTATACCTGGAAAGTTCCTTTCTTCCCTTCTCAGCACTGTTCTTCCCTACCTTTCTTAATTTCATTGGTCACTCACTCTCACTTTAGCTTGATAATAACTGAGATTAGTTTTTGCAGGATTATCTTCTGAAAGACCTGATTAACCAGTTAAACTCAGTCAACCACAAAGAGTGTGATCTTTAAGGCTGAGTACTGCGTCCTATCCCCCAAAAAAATCTTTCCAGTTGGACTGTGAGTCAGGCCTGTAGTCAGGTTAGTAGAACTGTTTGCCAAATATTAGGCACCACATGCAGGAACTGCTTTATTAGTACTAAACTCATCAGGAAATACAGATTTTTATTTAGGAATAGCCATCTCCTAAACCAAAGTTTTAAACAAATAATTTCAGAGAAAACTTGGTTTAATAGAAAAATTCAGAATTCTAAGCATCAGAATATATAGCACTACATAAAAATCTAAAGCATCCAGTTATCTTTTTTGACCTAGCAAACTTCAATTTAAAAAGCCAGACAACTATTAGCTATTGCTTCTGCACAAGTCACCCTTTCTGGTAACCACCCTATTCCTAACAGTAAATGGCGTAAAGACAGAAAACCAACATCTACTTTAGTGTTATATAAACTATTTCAAAACAAGAGGATAATTCAGAAGTTAGGGCTGCTAAATAGAAAGCCATTCATTCAGTTTTCTATCAGATTCTCTCTACATTGTTCAGAATAACTTTTAATCTAACACTTTCCAAGTAACACATTCCCCTTTCAAATGTCTCTAAGGTCAAACACTAATTAACCTTTTGTCTTTAAATGTGGTAATGATGCAGACCTTGTTGCCTTGTTTTAAAGTTTAGAGCGGTCTTCGAACCCTCCAAAATTAATTACACATTCTCCAAAATGCCTCACAGTTCCTCATGATCTGGTCGAAACTACTAATATGCTTAAACTTTCACCCAAGAGGCCCTAAATGAAAACTGTGATGCAGAAACATCGTTTTAATCAGAGACCTAACTAAATAAGATTACCCCCAAAAATGTGGATTTTCAGAATTAACAAAACCCTACACCCTTGGAAGAGAGCATCACATGAACCAATCAGAAAGTCTTGCTCTTCTCACTGATTTTGAGACCTCGAGCTGCTAACGAGTGTGTAAGTGTACCTTTTCCCATTTAATTAAATAGTAGAAATTATATGCAGAGTCTCCATCTCACAAGAACAATGCAGCCATGTGCTGCACAGAAGAACAGAAAAATTAGGTTATAATGACCCATTTGTGCTTAAATTTTAACATTCAGGGCACAGTACAACATGACTAGAGTTTCACCCCATAGCAAGGTCAAATTAGAATCTTGTTCTCAAAATCTTTTTGGTAGTGGATTGTAAACAATTTAAGCAAACCATCTGTTCAAAGAGCATGCTGCTATAAACTCCTCCCCATAGACAGCCTTTTTTTTTTCCCTGTAGCTCAAAATTACCAGAAATTCTCTCATCTTTTTTGTCTTTTCTCATTCATTAGGCCAAGTAAAACAGCTTGGAGGCATAACCTCCTCAAATTTGAACAAATACTTAAATGCAAAGCTTCAGATTGGATTGCCTTATTAAAATGTTCCCAGTTGATTACTTTTATTGTTCACTTTTTTGGTAGGCATGGAATGATAAGTACCAAAGACACAGAAAGCCTAAAATAACTGGTAAATCAGTGGACAATTGAGAGACTATTACACAATGCCAAACAGAAGCCACAGGAGTTAACGGCTGGCACCAGAATTCTGTTCAAAATTACCAACTGAACATAGAATTATTTGTTCTGCAGAGTTCCAACATTTTTTTCCTGTCTTTGCCCACTGCGGCTAAAATTAATTCCCTGGGGCTTTCAGCCCAAGGCCATGATCTTCCAACTTGCATGCAAGTTGCTCCTTCTGTCATCATTTCCCTTGATCAAAAACCAGAAATTGTAAGTCATGTCCTGGGGGGTTTTCAAGCCTTGTAGCTTTTTTCAACTGGTGACATGGCAAGAGTTTTCAGGACGGTATTACCAATTTTTTCAAAATCCATATGTGAGACTTAAACAAGACTAAAGAGCAAAGACCCGTTCTCTCTCCCAGAAACATCTTCCTGAGAGCAACTGAGACAGCTGTGCTCCAAGCGTACTGTGTTAGGAACAACCATGAAAATGCCGGTTCTTGGGCTGCACACCAGACCCACTGAGACTGCGTTGTTATTCCTGGAGCTGGGAGCTACATTTTTAACAGGCACCTCAGCTGATTCTGAAGTAGCTGATTATCAGCTACATTGCCACCAGAACTAGATTAGGGATGGCGGCTGGGGTAAAAACAAATAGGCAGCGCATTTGTGACAGCTCATGAAGATTCTAGAACTCAGCCTAACTGCTGATTTTACCATTACCATTCACAACTACTCCCTTAGGTTAAGTTGTATAATCTTCCTCAGCCTCAGTTTCCTCACCTGAAGAATGAAAATACTAATATAATACCTTCCTTGTTGCATTATTATAATAAGGTTGGGCTTACAGTACCAAAATCACTCAATAAAAGACAGCTGTCCTAAATCAGCTGCCCTGTGGTCAAACACCCCTCCCAGCAAGCCAGAACAACAAAAAAAAAATCTTCGCTTCAGGAACTGTCACATTTACCCTTTTGTCTTCCGTGTGTGCCCCAAGGAAAAACTGGGTCTGAATGGGTGGCACTAGTGGTCAAAAATGCAGATTCTGAAGTTACACTACCTGAATTTAAATGTTAACTTCATCACTTACTTAAGCGAATGAATTAACATTTATGTGCTGTGGTATACTCCTCTTTAATCACATAGTGAGTACTTATCTCAAGTAAAATGGTTAACAGAATTTTAGTCAATGATCAATTGTTTCGCTGTTATTGCAACATGGGAAAGAAGATCTGATGGGGACAAGTGAACAGTTTTATTTTATAGTTGAGAATAGAAGAAAAAAGATGCCAATTATTTTATTAAGTGCCAATGACATTTAGAAAAGCAAATTGTTGGCATTTGCCACAGACATGATTCTGGATCAGAAGAAACGAATTCATTTAAGGAGTTAATAACTCTGCCTGTCAAAAATTGCATTTTACTTAATAACATAACAGCTCATTTTGTACAGGAACTTAACCATTTTGCCCAACTTTTAGATAAGTGACCTTATGCTTTTATGCAGGTCACTAAACAGCCTTCAGTATCAACCTTCTTATTGTGGAAATAATTACAAAGGGGTAACCCTTACCAAAATATAATAGCATTACACTTTTAATAAAATGCTTGCAGTCTACAAGTTTTAAAAATTAGAAGCTTAAAATCACTAAAATCCATTATAGGAAACTTGAAATCCATAAAAAGAGAAGATTTAGCTGGTGACAAGATCTGAAAGTGCTTTTGAGTGAAAATGTCTAGTATTATATTGTGTCTGTATCTCAAGTTGAAATAGAATAGAATTGGACTCACATGGAGCAATGAATGGGCAATAAAATGGGAATGGAATAAATGCAGTTAAGATGAAATCAAATAAAGTCTGTATTTTATCCATCCCTATCTATCTCTACAATACTATCTGTCACTTATTATTGGGGTGTCTAGCCTAGTTTCTACTTCCAAGTGAAGGAAGACATTCTGTCCCTTGCTGCTGGTGGAAGTATTGATTGAGTAGTGAAGAGTAAGCAAAAATATTCTGAAGTGTTATTTTTTCAGATTTTTTTTCCTTTGCTGTCAGAATCAAAGGAAAACTCAGATTAAAATGTCTCTCATTGTTTTCTCTCAAGAAGCTAACATTTAGGGCATAAGCATATGTAATGCAATAAACCCAACAACCAAGAGAGGACAAATGACATAATCCCCCCCTAGTCATATCAGCCTGACTGAAAAAAATAAATGATGCAGGTAGACTCCCATTATCAAAAGAGGTAGCCTCTGAAATAGGTTTATTCTAGCCAAGCGTTCTAAAGTGAAACTCAAGTTTTGGACTTTTTCCAGGAGAAAGTAGCGGTGTCTTAGTACTTTTGCTCTTTTCTCTCTAGATTTCAATTTAATGTCATAGCGACTTTTTTTGCACCTCGTGAGTGTTAAGCAAGACTTGGAAGACTGAAAGATAATTAAGCTATGGTTCTTTTATTTCAGGAAATGAAAAGAGTCAGAGATATACAAAATTAACCAGGGAAGTTATTCTGTTCTCATGACTATGCCAACATCTGACTTTCTATTTCCACTACTCTATTCACTATACCTCCCTTTAAAAAACTCATAACTTGAAATTCTAACCATCATGATTAACTCAAATTTGCATAAAGCCAAGCAAATAATAATTCATTTCCTCTTACTACCCCCAAAAAGCATTCTCCATTCCAAAATTTCTCATAGCATCACTCTTTTCTAAATCACCTAAGGCTGTAAAAGTTAACATTTTTTTGACTAAACCTTTTCTCTCCTGTTGCATATTCAGTAAGCCACTTTACCCTTTCCACCTCTTTGAGGATTTTGCCCCATAACATTTCCCCCTCAATTCCTAATACTAACCGCACCTTTTTTTAGATTCCCTGGACCTATTATAGTCAGCAGCAGATAGGATGACAGAGATCTGCCTCCCTCACACCCATGAACTTGGAACTAAAGACAGAAGATTGTGGTAGACACAGGGGAAATGGTCTCGGAAGGATCACCACTGGGGTCCCCATTCCTGAGGCACTATTGTTTGACTCCTCCTTTCTATCTTTTAACTACTTTCGCATATTTCCTATTAATTACCTTTTTTTAAACTTACTGATTTCTGTTTCTTGCAACCAGAAAAAGCTTAGTCAATACAAAGGGACATATGGCAGAGTTTAAGCAACAAATAATAAGTGGAGATAGAAAATCTCCCAGGTCTACAACATTTTACTAAAGCTTAATTGGCACTTTTGACATAAAGTAATCATGGACACCAAGAGGAAGCCAATGTTAAAACACATTTAAGGAGGCAAAGCAGCAGTGTGTTCATCAGCAAGATGGCAAAGGTTTCTGTTTTCCTGCTATGGGGTAAAAATGTTTTCTGTGATCACGTGGCAACCTAGATAAAATATGCCTCAAAATCATCACCTCATTTTTGCTCCAATTATATGCCCACTAAACAACTGTGTATGACTTCAAATCCCCACATACCTCATCACTGGCACCAGAGTGACTTGTGTTGAGGGTGTGAACATTTAAAGGGACAGTCCCTCTAAATGAACAGTATCTCTACACATTTGGTATGGTGAGTCTCTTACCAAGAGTCGAATTATTTCCGAGAGAGAACCAATAAAGGCCAGCTTATGGTCCTAAAATGTTAAGGAATAAACCTTCACTGCCATGAATTAACAAGAAAAGTATCAGTCTCTGAGCCCTGATGCAACCTTGTCACTGACTGTCACGCTCTACTCCCACTCCACTGCATCAAACTTCAACCCCTGTATCACTGCCCCTCACCACGCCTCCCACAATCCTCTGCTCACTCATTCATTTTTTAAGTCTTTTTAAATCTGTCAAGCACTGTACTAGGTAATACAGAGATAAGAGCATAGAATATGAATAAAAATAGTTTATTAATAACTAATACTTTCTCAATATATGCCAGTGAATATGAGAGAACAAATAGAAGATTCCACTAGAACATATAAGAATGTGACTTACCCTACCTAGTCAGGGCTATCAGGGAACATTTCTCCGAGGAAATGACATTAAAGCTGAGACCTGGAAGATGGCTCCAGAGACCTTCCAATCCTTTATTCCCCACCACTGCTAGACTACTCTTTAAAAGAGTTTTCAACACTTCTCTTGTGTTCAAAATCTCTGCCCGTTAGGAAAACAATTACACTGCGGAGACTTACCTTTGGGAACCACTAGACTAGGTGATCTCAAAAGGCCCTTGTAGATGTAACCATACTATGATCATTTTTTAGTATATATATATTGTTCCTTATTTATTGGAGTCCTGCAATGAGTTGGATGTCCCTGATATACTTTTATGTAAGAAAGTAAGTTATTCCATTTTGGAACAGTAGCAAGTTTGTATATAGTTTTACAACCATGAAGAAATGTGTGGAGGGAAACAAATCCAGTTAATAACAATGATTTCCTAAGAGGAGGAAAAGAAGATAGAAAGAAATAAAGACCTGAAAATGACTGTCAAATAACTGAAAAATATCATGGCTTAATTTTAAGTAAAAATTCAAGTGTGAATATCCTATCCATACTATTTCTGCAAACGTGTTACATTTGAAAATGGTAGTGACTTTGATCTTTACCGAAAAGAAATGTCACAGATAAATGACAGTATTGAGTGATTAGGTGACAAGATTATATCAATTTGTATTGTTGGTTTCTTTTTTTTAATTTTAATACTATGCTTGTAATTAAGTAATGTTTAAGCTTGTGATTTTGACTCACTAAAGCTTCTATCCAGCTCCAAAGGTTCTCTTTAATCCAGCTTCACCCTCTCTCTTCAATCATTTCTACATGCATCCATCAAGCATTTTTTATCAGCAACATTCAGCTTTATGGCATTTGTGATAAATTTCAGGGTGAGTGGGGAAGGAGGAGAGTGAAATTCCTTGAATTCTGCTGTCTGGCAGACACCAGTGCTAGGTACAGTAAGTCCTAACTCAACATCATCGATCGGATCTAAAAAACTGTGATTTCAAGCAAAACCATGGATAATAAAACCAATTTTAACATAGGCTACTGTTAGAAACAGGAGTCAAATCCCTATGGTATATTTCTGGTCACAAAAACATCACCAAATTTCTAAATTAAGACTCAAAATACTTTTACTATTTTATAATGTTAAACATTGAAATAAATATGAACTATACATACATTTAGAAAGATTAATAAAAACAAGTAAGATTATTATTTTCCAACTTGCTTAATCCAATTCAGGGTCAGGGTCATGATCACAGGTGGCCAATGCCTCTCCCACCAGCTCAGAGCACAAGAGGAGAGCTCACCCTGGCCAGGACACCTTTCTATCATAGGAGACACTCATACCCAACCACCCACACTCATAAGGGGACAACTTAAATATGTCAATCACCTTACGGGCACATCTTTGGGATGACAGAGGAAACTGAAGTACCCTGACACAACCCATGCAGACATGCATAGTATGGGCAAACTCCACCAGCAGTGAATGAAACAACATTATTTGAGGACCTGCTGTACTTCACATTCATAAATCCATCAAATCCTTACAATAACACAATGAAGGAATTGTTACCTTTCCCTTTTACCGATAAAAACCCTAGGTTTCTCAAGTTGACAGCACTAAAGGGGCAGAACTTGAGTGTTCACATAAAACATCCTCTACCCACTAAGCTTGGGCCCCTGCCTACCTCTCCTCGTTCATTTCCCATGTGGCCCCAATGAACTCTTCCCTCCAGTTGCATCAGTCATATCAAGCTACTTTAATTTTCTAGCACAAGTCACTCTTTCGCCCATTCTTCTCTTCCTCTTTCTTCCCTTGCTCCCCCTGCTCCTTCTCCTGTGTTCCCTCCTCTCTTTCCCCCTCTCTCTGTCTCTCCCTCTTTCCCTCTCTCTCTTTCTCCCTCCCTCCTCTCCATTTTACTTCATTTGTTGAGTACTATCCATACTCCATCTGGACATTAAGCAAACTCCTATTTGCTCCCTATGACTCAGCTCAGTATCCTTTCCTTCTGCAACCCATCCATGACATGACATCTCCAAACAGACTCAAGAGTTTCCTCTGTGCTCTCGTTATGTCTGTTTCCACACCTTTATCATGGCACTTATCACTGCCATAAGTATTTGATTATTTAGCCACCACCTCACTAACCAACCCTCCTCACCCTGACTGTGAGTCATTGTTGGGCAGAAACTGTAATAAATTCTTCTCTGTAATTCCACAGCCTCATACAGGACCTGAGACAGGGCAAAAACTTGATAAATTTGTGTTAAATGAATAAACCAATGAATTGTTCCCTAGAGTTCAGAACCCAAATCAGGGTCCTTTAGAGAGGACAGGTGAGTGAACAAGACAGAATGAACATGAGAGTTTGCCCTGTGTTCTTAGAAGGTAGCATAGACTCTCAGAGGGAGGCTTTCCATCAGAATAATTAGCTGGAGAGTACAAAGTTTCAGAGAAATTATATGTATTTATACATGCACAGTTTTACATGGTGCACCTATAGAAACTGAAACCTAACTCAAGGGTGTCCAACCATTTCATGATTTCCTTGTCCCTGGTGTAGTATAGAGGCTGGGACAGTGGCAATTTCAACAATGACCCATGTGGACAAGTGACTGATGACAGCAGGAGCTTCCTTAGTGCTTATTCCTAAAGAGAAGGAGAACCCCAATAAAATGATATTAAATTTTCTGCCAACCCAGTTGATGGGACTTAAAGTTGAATTTAAGTTAAAAAGTAGAGATTTTTCTAAAATGTGATGCTTCTTACTTAACCAATTTGATATAATTAGGATTACTGGGTTCCAAGTAACACAAAACTCAATAACTTAAGAAATTTTGAAGGAAATTTTGCACAGAAGAAACAGTCGAACAATAAGGACTTTGGAAGCAACAAGCATTAGTGAAGCTCGAGGTTCACATAGTAAAGCTCGAGGGTTACGGGAATCAATGGCCTCAATTGGAGTGCCATCTTTGTACTGAAGTCACTCTGATAATTTTCCGTCCTTTTCTTACTCAGTCTGACAAAAGGATCTGATTGGTCCAGCTTGGTCATGTACCCATATATTGGCTAAAGAAGATTGGAGGTATTTGAGGAACACATACATCAAGAATCCAATCAAAGGAGGATGAAAAGTCTCCCATAGAAATATCCGGGTTCAGTTACCAGGAAATAAAAAAATAAATAAATGGTTTTGGGGACAGCAAACAAAACATATCCACTACTGATTCATACACCTACTTTTCACTATTTAGAATGTAAGGTCCTTGGAGATAGAAATTGTATATTTTCCCCTAAGTATTCTCATCACTAAAGTATTACCTACCATACTGAAAGTATCCAAGGAAAATGAATTAAATTAATTTAATACCTTGTCTCTAAATAAATTGCTCTTGGGTTCTACTAGCTAGTTATCTAGTGGGTCGAAGAAGAAAAAAATACACAGACTATGTGAATTGTGAGTAAAAGCAAAAGTGTGAAGAAGAGTCAAAGCCTTAGGCAGACTTTAATGAGAACTCTGGATGAACAGAGAACCATGTGAGGTTCCAAAGGCTTATGAAAGGTAAATATCATAGTACATGTTAGAGGGCAAAACATAGGGAAGATGGGAGAGGAGAAGTGGCATTCATTGAGTGTCTACTTCCTGAGGGTTGTTGTGGTAGGCACTTATGTATATGCTGTCTCACTAAATATGGTGCGTCAAAACTTCAGAGGATACACAAAAAGTAATGAGTACTGTAGAATTCAACTTCATTTACTTCATAATTGTGTGTACAGCTTGCTCTTGGCCTGAAGTACCCTCCACTGAACACACATTTGTTTTGCACAATGGGGCTGTTGGCTCTGATAAAAAGCAAAGGGTCAACATTACAGGTCAAAGGCACAACAGTCTTTGCCCATCCCTGCTCCATTCTCAAGCACACCCAATGCAAGAAATAATGCCAAGCACTTCACATGTGCCTACAGAGCATTCTTTCCTTAAACATGTGCAGACACCATAGTCAGCTCAGGTTTTCAGAAACTTCCTTCTCCTTTAGCCCCTTGAAGTGGAGAGGATCCAGCTCACTCTGTCCTAAAACAAAGACTGATGATTTGAGGTAGAAAAGACGGTGTTTCCAGTTAGTTATCTATACTGATGGATTTTAAAAAGGCCTTAGGAACTCTGCGACGTCTAGTCCATGCTTAATGTACAGATGACAAACAAAGGCTCAGATAAGAAAAGTGAGTTGCTCGAATATCTCAAAGCTAGTTGGTCTTAGGTCCAGGACTTGAACCTGAACCTCCCATCTCCTAATTCAGGTCTCTTCTTACATCGCCAGAGTTTGTTCAAATGTTGAGATTCCACGTAGCTTTAAATTGTTTATAATAAGAAACTGTGGATTAACTACCTTAATTTTGTGCCTGATTTAATTATTTGTCTCTAACTCTCAAAACTGTTTTTCTCGGTCCAAATGATGTTCAATGAAACAGAGAACTAGCTTCTCATATGAACCACAGAGACAAATATCATGGGTTTATTGTAAGAAGTTTTAACTTTGGGGTGCTCTGTTCCTATTTGTGTCCCCACAACCATGATGACATGTTATTTCCTCCTAATTATATAAGACTTCGATGAGATCCATGGACTCAAAAAGCAACATAAAATGCCCACTATGATCTCTGAAGTGTTTTAGATCAGAACAACTTCAACCATCCAGCTAAGGAAGTCCCTTGGTAACTGAGCCAACAGCACCCTCTGGGTGATGGCAGCAAAGGCAAGCGACAGAAATTAGAACTGTCCAAAATAAAGTGTTGTGATTCCAGAGTGGCTTACCTCCATTTGGATTCAAAATGTCTGGAATGGAAATATAATTCTTTTGATC
>VMDR010026755.1:0-13871 GCA_007922815.1 Macrotus californicus
CACAACCATCTCTTTCAGTAGATAATGTTAACATTTCAATTTTACACATATGGGAAATGGAAAAAAGTTAAGTAACTAGCTAGAAATAACACAATTAGTAACTGACAGAGCTGGGGATTGAATCTCAGCAGTCTGGCTCCAGAGCTTCCACATTTCATAAAAGGCCCTTTTCCAAAGGGGAGAATTCTGCTGAATGGAAGGTCGAGAAGTAGCTCAACTGGTAAAATGGTAGAGCTTAACAATTCAAAGTAGCGTCTCTGGATGGCACAGACTGGATTTCAATCCCACCTCTGCTCTTTATTGACTGTATTTGGGGGGTGGGGTGAGTTATTTAATCTTTTTATGTGTCATGTTCCTCAACTAGAAAATGGAACTAATGGTATATACCTTGCAGATCTACAAAGATGGGTCTGTAAGTACAGTATAGATCAGATTACATTCTAGGAAGAAGGAAAATCATTTCCTAGTGTTGGATGCAGACAGAAAAGAGTTGGGTATTCTATAGAACAAAGCAAAGAAAGGTTCTCATTGGGTCTCCAGTGTCTCCAAGTTGAGGGTGAGGTGACTCCAGGGAATCTTTATCTGTTCCATAGGTGCCTTGTTACTGGCCAGATAGTGACTTTATTTCTGAAACATAAGTATACCATCCATACAATGGGTATAATAATATTGGGCTGTAATAGGACGTCAGAGATATGCAAGATTGAGTAGAGAAAGAGATGCTCAAACTATCTTGGTTGAATCTAAACCTGACCATGGTCAAAGTGCTTAAAGAGTCTAGGTTTTAGTGACCACGTAATTTTCCAGACTCACATTTCTGTTCTCCTGGTGTCACTCAGTCAGGTTCAAGGCCAGTGGTTGACAGTGTAGTAAGCCAAATCGATGCTTCTTCGAGACTGGGGAACTACACGGTTCCTTCCTGTGCTGCTCTCTGTACTGGCAGAGTGGCCCACCTAACCCACTAGTTTCAGTGTCCCTGTTCCCTGAGGCACTGAATCTGGATTGAGAGAAAGCTTTTGAAAGTGTGAAGGGCAGATTTATTTAGAATCTGGCACACAGCAAATCAGAAAAGAATGGCATTACCCTTCTTGACCTGCTGATCAATGTCAAAGTTTAGGAAAGTCTGTGGGACATTTGTTTCTGATTTCCTGCTTTATCATTATTCAGAAAACACAGTGGAGCCCATGTAACCTAAACTGATTCAATACAACTCACATCTATTGAGCTCTTACAATATATGATGTGTTGGGCTGAGTTGCATGGATAGGGAAAGTGATGCTGTTTTCAGGCTTTTGAAAAATATCAGATTACTATACAGTGTAAAAATGCCATGCGATAAACTCTGGGCATAAGGACCATGCACCAGGGATGATTAATTCAGCTTGAGGCTGGGGAGCTTTGTGTAGGTATCATTTTTGATTGATGAGTAAGAGTTCAAAGGAAGAAGAGGACATTGGTACGCTAGAATGTATGTCCCAAAAATAATGACCTAACAGGGCTCTGAGCACTTGAGATAATTTCAGGTGGTTCAATATAAGTTGTAAATTCAGACGCTGAAGGACAGGGTGTCAGGGGAAAAAGTTTAGTGTTTGGAAATAGAAAAGATAGGATTTCTGATTCTCAATAAGAGATGTAATCTCACTGCCTCACTTTGAACAGCCAGGACTTAAAAGAGAACATAGAAAGCATACATACTATATTACCCAAAGCTGGTAGGAACAGCTACATGCTGGGCAAAGGAATCAATACTTGACATTTCTCTTAACAGACTGGAAAGACTTTTCAAGCTCAGCTAGATGAGCTCCAAACAAGGTCTTGCTGATTTAGAATCTAAAGAGTCAATTGAACCAAAAAGGTAGTGGAGTCCTGGTATGCATATGTGCATACAAACACACACGTGCACACATGTAGAAAGGCCTGACATTTTATTTGTTCATAAAATCAAAAGAAGCCAAAAGTGTGACATGGTTGTGGAAAAAACTGATACCATCTTGGACTTATGGATAGATGGTGGCCAAATTCACGGATGCTGTGTGACGTAGAGGAAGTAACAAAGTCTTAGGAGTCAGAAAGACCTGAGTCCACTGCTACTTACATCCGTTAGGTCTTAAATCAATTCTGTAGTCACAGTTTAATCATCTATAAAATAAGGCTAGTTGATAACTACCCAGTCACTTGAAGTTTAAATATGAACATATGTAAATTGCTTAATATGGTGCCTGACGTATGTGTGGCCAAGAAACATTAATTTTCTTCTCTGCATTTACTCCATTCCTGAAATGATACTGAGCAAATTCAACCGAGACATCAGCAAACAAATTAGGAGTTACCCAGGAGAAGATTTAGATGGTAGAAGTTGGGGGCTGGACTTAGCATGCTCTCCTTATTTTGTGAAATAGAAAATAAGCAAACAAACATGAATGTGAAGAATGTATACATTATTTGAGGGCTTTCATGTGGAAGGGAGAATAAGTTTATTTAGAATAGCTTTAGAAGACAGAACAAATGTCATTTACTCCTCTTCTCCTTTTAGCTACTTAACCCCTGCTTATCCTTCAGATCAAAAGTCAAATGCCATTTCTTCCAAGCAAAACTTTATAACTATATCTTTAAAGGTTATTCCTTCAGCTGATTATTAAATTTGTCTGATTACATGACTAATGTTCATCTCCATAAAGACTGGGGCCATGCCTATTTTCTAAATCACGTGCCCAGCCTTCAGCATGGAACCAGGCACATGGAAGCCCCTCACGTGTGTGTTGAATATGATTCCTGCCCTCAAGCCTTCTAGTCCTGTGAGTGGGACTTCAGAGGAAACAGTGATACTAATAAGGAACTGCAACCTCAGCATAGGGAAAGAGAAGACAGCCCCAAGCCAAACTTTAGCCCTCTTGAACAGCAGAAGCCACATAATTTACCCAGAGTAATTGGCACATTCTCATCCGATGGTCCAACTCTCCACCCCTACCCTGGATGCTTAGGGTCTTTGTCTGAGCATGCGGCTGTATTGCTGAGGTTTAAGGAGAGAAATGGCTTTGCCCATTTGAAGACCTTTTCAGAGTTAACAAAGTGGAAAATAGCAGGGTAAAACAAGGTCACAGCCCAGGAGAGGCTTCCAGCACCCGAGGATGAGGATTCTCATTTGATTGGGAGGGTGTTTTCATCATGCAAACGAATGGAAAGGAACCAAGAGGGAGTTACCTTGGTGATGAGCAATGATGGCAAGGGACTGGAGACATATGGCAAAGGAAGAAACGCAAAGTTATGTCAGCTTGCAGTGATTCATAAATAACAGCAAGAGGTCTGCAAAGGCAGATTGAAGGCATCCAGGGTGTTATATAATCAAGCCCCAGTGAGGCATGAAGGCATTAAGCATTCTAATGCGTACGGTCTGACACGCCTGCTCTGTCGAAGAAGCCTCGGGTTCTGTGGCTCTAGAGACACAGTTTGTACAGCTGAAAAAAAACCCCTTAAAATAATTTTCTTAATGCTTTGATCCAACTCTGGTTAAATCTCTTAAATACCTCTAGAAGCCATTTCCATTTCCACCCATACTCACTCATCCATCCAGTTATTAATTTATTTATCCAACAAATTATTTAGTGTCTAGTGTGTGCCAGCCACTGCCACTACTCATGTTCAGGTGACAATCATCTCTCTGTGAGATGATTGCAAGAGTCTTCACATTGATGCCCCTGTCTCCAATAATATCCATGTTTAATCCTTTCTCCACTCTTCAGCTAGGGTGATTGTTCTACATTGTGATGCTAAATGTGTTTCTCCCCTGCTGTAACATATATTCTTCTGTCTTTTGTAAACAGCATCTACCCACCTACTCATCCTCTGCCTCACTGACATTTTTGACAATATTCCAGATAAGAGATACTACCTATAAATTGACCTACCTGTTGCGACTCAATTGACTGGTCAAGGTGTGAGCTTATGGCCTGTCTGGGCCAATCAGAAAATCCCACCTTACCCTGGCTGTAGTGATCGGCTCAGATTTGGGCATATGCTACAAGTGTATTTTCTGAGTACTAACTAGAGCTAGGGCAGAGACAGGATTCAAGAGGCAAAAGCTCCCCATATTAATTTTCTATTTCTGTGTAACAAATCACCATAACCTTAAACAATGATGATTTATTAGCTCACACTCTGTAGGTGAGAAGGCTTCATGGCATAGCTGAGTTCTCTGCTCAGACTGAAGAAGCTGAAATCACAACAGAATCTAGTCCTCAAAGTTGTAGGACTGAGTTTCCAGATTCCTTGCTGGTCATCAACTAGGGGCTGCTGTGAGTTCCGAGAGGCTGCCCACATTCCTTGTTACCTGGTACTCTCCATCTTCAAACCAAAACTAGTGTGTCAGATCTTTCCTTCTCATTCTTTGAATCTCTTTCTTCCTCTTCTGTCAACATCTGGAGAAAATTTTCTGCTTTTTAAAAATAGTTTTTATTGAATTTATTGGTATGACACTGGTTAATAAAATTATATAGGTTTCAAATGTACAATTCTGTAATACATCACCTGTATATTGTACTGTGTGTTCATTACCCAGAGTCAAATTTCCTTTCATCACCATTTATCCCCCTTTACCCTCTTCTACCTCCCTCCATTCCCCTTTCCCTCTGCTAATCATCACACTGTTGTCTGTGTCTATAAGGTTTTTTTATTTTTTGCTTAACCCTTTTACCTTTTTCACCCAGCCCCACAACCCCTTCCTCCTGACAGCTGTGTCTGTTCTCTGTAACTATGAGATTCTTTCTATTTTATTTATTTATTTAGTTTATTAGATTCCACATGTAAGTGAAATCATATGGTAAGTTTTTTTGCTTTTAAAGAGCTCATGTAATTAGAGTGAGCCCATTTGAATATCTCTTTATTTTAAGGTGAACTGTGTAACATGACCTAATAAAATTTTTGAATTCTACCTGCTACATTCTCCTCCTTTCTTTTATAGGTTTTTGTCGCTGTGAGTGTGGAACTGTAGTGTGCATGGCTCCACCATGTGAAGAAATGTGTCTACCGAGGTACAGATAGAAAATAAGTAGACCTAGTAGCCTTGTGGTGGTTTTCATTTCAGTCAGGCCTCCCTGTCAGCTGCCCTCTCAGTTATGTGAGCCAACTGCTTCCATAAACTATTCTCAGTTGGGTTATTGTAACTTTCAAAAGAAGAACATCCGTACAAATACACATGCTGAAAGGCCACAGGTTATTCATTGTCCTTGCAACAAGGACAAAACATTGCCTACGAGGCCACTTGGCATCTGGTTCCTGAACACCTCTCCACTCTCATATCTCATTGTTTGCTCCCTATACAAACATATATGTGCATACAAACACATGCACACTATTCACTTGCTCATGCACACATAGACTGGCACACATGCACACACACATCATGCATACACATACCCAGCTCAGTGTATTCCACGCACGTCCTTGAGCACATCTGAATGTCTCTTACATAAGCTTTACTCTGCCTTGAAGAGCTTGCCCAGCTCCATTCCACCAAACTGACTCCTACTTGTCCTTTTGTTTCCAATGAAGAGATTGGTCCCTCTAGAAGCTTTTCTTGACCATCCAAGAAAAGTTTTGGTACCTTATCCAGGTTTCCCACATTACCATAAGATTTCCCCTATAATATTACACAACACAGTGATTGCAAATTTCCTTGCTGTTTGTCCTAACAGACTTGATGTTATGAAGGAAGGTCTCTGTCTCATGTACAATTATATCTCTTGAACTTAGCTCAGTGCCTAGCACAGAGTGAGCACTGAATAACTGTTGAATAAAAGAATGATTTGGGCATAATATAGCCATATCTAATAAAAAGTACAAATCTTTCCAATTTATGATAATTCAGATTGTACCCTGAACTCTCTCACTATATCTTACCTTGGATTCCTTTACTTAAAATTTTCTGCTGTTTTTGACCTCTTGCCAGAAACCATGAACGTAGGCTTTAAAAAGCTTTTGGACCTAAAAGCCAATGCTATTATTTTCTTACTGGCCTTAGTATATACCCCTTGTTCTTGCTTTTTTAGTGGGGAGTAACTCTGGCTTCTCTAGCAATGCCTTGGCAGCAACACTGCTGGTCTCTCTGGTTTGTGGGTCTAAACTTGGGATGATTCTCATGGCTGCCAACTTGACAGATTGGACTTGGCTCTGGCAATAGGGAACAAGGCATCAGCTGTCAGACTATCATCTCCAGTCTCTTTGAACTGAAATCAATAATTTTTTCCTTCCACATGGCTGATTCCAATAATTTCCAGCCAATTCTCACCAAGACAGCAGTTACATCATTAGCTTCAGTCCATCAATGGGTGAAGTCTGAGACTAGTATAGCTGCTGTAAGCTTGTTACCCAATAAGACTGAGATGAATTCAAGTGCATATCAAATTATAGCTTCACACTACGTGGTTGTTAACTAGATTCTTTCAAAAGAATATAACTCATTGCTTTGTCAAAATACCATCACACCCTATTACTAACATATGCCATTTTCATTTATGTATATTTCCTGCCATATTGCATGTGAATGTATTGCTGGTCCATTTTCATAGCTCAGAGCAGTTGGATCCGATCATACTCCTCATGGCTGTGTGTTCTGGAGGAGTCTTGATGATAACAGATTTGTACAAATGCTAACATCCTGATTCCACTGGAAATTGACATCAACTTGTAGCAACCTTGGTTCACAATTTCTCTTTAAGTGCAAAGAGTTAGACTTACAGGTAATTGTTTACCTCTGTTCCTTCTTTCCCTACTAAAGTTTCATATATGTTGACTACCTTCCTGCCTGCATCAAATTTCATTCCACTCCTTTCTCAGTGGGAATGTAGCTGAAGACTCAGAATCCCTAAGATATGAACTCAGATAAATTGAAACACTGATTATATTGTTGTCAGGTGTCAAGCAACTTTCTCTTCACTTTTCCCACCAGTAAAATTAACATGTTTAAACCCAGAACTCTCTCATGAACCTACTTGTCCCTAAGTCCTAAGTTCCAGCTGAGTTCTGACCTTCAAATTTCTTAGGTTAGCTTTGTCATCCATTTTCTACATTCTTCAATAAACTACCTTATTTCCAATCTTACATCTTATTACATGAGTGATGCTAGGCTTAAAGGGCTGAGTACCACTGCCTCATCTCACCGGATTCGATATGTACTACACTAATTGTCCTATCTTTCTAACAGTCTCTAATTTGGTACTTATTTTTTTTTTGTCAATAAATGGCTTATTTGGAAGGAGTTTGTGTGTGTGTGTGTGTGCTTTAGTTTTTTTTTTTAACTTCTTAATCAAAACAATACAGAGAGAAAAATCAATGAAACTAAAAGCCAGCTCTTTGAAAAGATCAAAATAATTGATGAAATTCTAGCCAGGCTGACCAGGAAAAAAGAGAGAAGAAACAAATTACTTTTATCAGGAATGAAAGAGGGTCACTACTGAAGTTATGCACGTTGAAAGAATTATAAAAGAATATTATGAAAAATTCATGCCCACAAACTTGATAACTTATAGGACAAGTCATTTTCTTAAAAGACACAACTACAAAACTCACACAAAGAAAAATAGATCATCTGAGCAGACCTGTATCAATTAAAGAAATTAAATTGGACAGACTTCCAGCCAAGATGGAGACGTAGGTAGACACACCATGCCTCCTCAAATAACCAAAAAAAGGACAACAAATTTAAAAACAGAAAACAACCAGAACTGACAGAAAATCGAACTGTGTGGAAGTCTGACAACCAAGGAGTTAAAGAGGAAACATTCATTCAGACCTGTAGGAGGGGTGGAGACGGGCAGCTGGGTGGAGAGGACTCGTCAGCTGGAGGACTGGGGCAGGCAAGGCAGCAGTTGGCACACCCGGCGAGGTGGCAGATTGTGGACTGGGCAGTCCCACATTCGCATGCAGATAAACCGGGAGGAACAACTGGGGAGCGAGACAGACCACTCAATCCAAGGTCCCAGTGGGGAAATAAAGCCTCAAACCTCTGACTGAAAACACCTGTGGGGGTTGAGGTGGCAGCAGGAGAAACTCCCAGCCTCACAGAAGAGTTCATGGGAGAGACCCACAGGGTCCTAGAACGTACACAAACCCACCCACCTGGGAATCAGCACCAGAAGGGCCCAAATTGCTTGTGGGTGCCGGGTGAAATGACTGAAAACCAGCAGAGAGCAGAGTAAGCAGCATTGTTCCTCTCAGACCCCTCCCCCACATACAGCATCACTACGCAGTGACGTGAGTTGCCCTGCCCTGGTGAAAACCTAAGGCTCCACCCCTTACTACATAACAGGTGTGCTGAGACCAAAAAAAAATTGGCCCAAATGAAAGAATAGATCAAAGATCCATAAAAAATACAACTAAGCGAAGAAGAGATAGCCAGCCTATCAGATGCACAGTTCAAAACACTGGTAATCAGGATGCTCACAGAATTGGTTGAGGATGGTCACCAAATAGAGGAAAAAGTAAAGGCTATGAAGAGTGAAATAAAGGAAAATGCACAGGGAACCAACAGTGACGGGAAGGAAATCAGGACTCAAATTAACAGTTTGGACCAGAAGGAAGAAATAAATATTCAACCAGAACAGAATGAAGAAAGAAGAATTCAAAAAAATGAGGAGAGGCTTAGGAACCTCCAGGACAACTTTAAACATTCCAACATCCAAATCATAGGGGTGACAGTAGGAGAAGAGGAAGAGCAAGAAATTGAAAACTTATTTGAAAACATAATGAAGGAGAACTTCCCCAATTTGACAAAGAAAATAGACTTTCAGGAAGTCCAGGAAGCTCAGAGAATCCCAAAGAAGTTGGGCCCAAGGAAGCACACACCAAGGCACATTATAATTACATTACCCAAGATTAAAGACAAGGAGAGCATCTTAAAAGCAGCAAGAGAAAAGGAGACAGTTACCTACAAAGGAGTTCCCATAAGACTGTTCAGTGATTTCTCAAAAGAAACTCTGCAGGCAAGAAGGGGCTGGAAAGAAGTATTCAAAGTCATGAAAGGCAAGGACCTACATCCAAGATTCCTCTATCCAGCCAAGCTATCATTTAGAATGGAAGAGCAGATAAAATGCTTCCCAGATAAGGTCAAATTCAAGGAGTTCATCATCACCAAGCCCTTATTATATGAAATGTTGAAGGGACTTATCTAAGAAAAAGAATACAAAAAATATGAACAGTAAAATGACAACAAACTCATAGTTATTAACAACTGATCCTAAAACAAAAACAAAAACAAACTAAGCAAACAGCTAGAACAGGAAAAGAATCACAGAAATGGAGATCACAGGGAGGGTTATCAGTGAGGGAGTGGAAGGGGGAGAGAGGGGGAAAAGTTACAGAGAATAAGTAGCATAAATGGTAGGTAGAAAATAAACAGGGGCAGGTTAAGAATAATATAGGAAATGTAGAAGCCAAAGAACTTACATATATGACCCATGGACATGAACTAAAGGAGGGGAATGTGGGTGGGAGGGGGTGTGCAGGGTGGAGGGGAATAAAGGGGGGAAATGAGACAGCTGTAATAGCATAATCAATAAAATATATTTAAAAAGGAAATTAAATCAATGGTTAATAACACTGAAAAAAACACAAGATACTATGGTCTGACTGTTTGTGACCCTCCCCAATTTAATATGTTAGAGCCCTAACCCCCAAGGTCATGATATTAGGAGGTGAAACCTTTGGGAGGTGATTTGGTCATGAGTTTGGACCTTTCATGAATGGGATTAGTACCCTTATAACATTCTCAACAGAATATTAGCAAATAAAATCCAACAATATATAAAAAAAGAATTATGCACCAGCCCCACTCTCCATCATATTTCTCTGAGGATTTGACACATATTAAATACCTTGAATATCCCAAATCACTAAGAACAACTTAAAGACCTAAGAACAGATCTAGCAGAAGGGAACACTTTTGTTGCTGAATCTGACACTGCTGCTGAACTCTGTTTAAAAAGTGATTGCATCCACCTGCCACTGTTCCTTGGTCTTGTTTGGCAGTAGTACACAGAGGGGATGTTGCTGGTCACATGATGCACACATTCCTGAAGCCCATGGTTGCCTGTTTTAGAGCCAGGAATTTAAATTTGTGAGTGGAGGACTCTGCCTCATTCTCTGATGTTCTCTGGCTACTGAAAACTGTGCCTCCTCTTCTCTTGCAGTCTCACTGTAGCATGAGTCTAGTCCTCCAAAGTTCCCACCTGTGTGTACAATGAGACATTAGGTCAGCTAAGGCTAAGATAAGGGATTACAAAGGAGTTCTATCATGGTAATAAACACCCCAGTCAGTGTCTGCCCTGACAGTAATAGCTTTCAAGGTTGAAGAACCTCGATTGATGGAGCAGGATGTGCTGTGAAGGCTTTGACTCTTATTGCTCTGGAATCTTCCCCTGTTTGGTTAAAGAACCCTGATGGCTATCTCATAACTGACAGATATAGCATTAATGGCTCGGATATCCTGGAATCAGCTTTACAAATTTTACCTTGTACCCTCCATATGCTCAGAAGGATGTTGCCTGCCTGGATTGTGCCAATGTTATGCTCATCTCCTATTTGGCTGCTATGTCCCTAACATGCAATTAAAACTGACATTTATCAGAAGGTATTTTTAGGTTTGATTTATCCAAGAAGTCCCTCTTTAAATTCTCCAAAGACAAGATCATACTTTCAAATAGTTTGTGTTTTAACCACTTTTGCTATTAATCTTTGAAGGATGGCAGGAAAACTTGAGAGATTTGGGGTCGTCACTTAAAATTGATACTCCTCCTGAGAGAAGTAAGATACTATTTCCCTCTTTTTTCCTTTTAGCCAGAGGTATATTTAAATAACTATTCCACAAATTCTTTACTTTTTCATCAACGGAGAACAAGAATTTTACTGTTTTATTCTTCGTTGAATCCTCAAGGCCTGAACCAGTTTCCAGTACACTCACTGGAGCTTTGTCAGAGAATGAAATCACTTATTCGGCGACTTATAAAGAGTTGTTGAGTGGACTAATGAATGAACTGCTCTCTGAAAAGTTTAGGAAGCAATGTATGATTTGGTGTTTACCTACTCAGAACATGGCATCATCCACACATGTATTCAGTTTTCTTTCTTGTTCGTTACCAAGGGGTGGGGACATGGGGACCGTGGAACTGTGAATTTATGCAATTAATCACCATTCAAATGCTTTTACAAGCTCTTGACTTGGAAAGGAGCAGGTTTTCTAGATCTTTCTCTTAAAGATCAAGAGCTCTGCCCTTCTCTTGAACATTGTTCACATTCCATTCCTGGGGATGGAAAATATCACTCACTTGAGGCTTTCTTTGTCTATTCTTTTGCTTGTCAGATATCAGGGAATCATGAAAATGAACATTCTCAGGATCTAATCTGGGAGGTGGGCACATGGGCTACAATTCTTGAGAAAGGTCAGGGACTTGTTAGTTTTCCTTAGCTTCAATTCTCTTTGAGGAGGCTTCTGCACACGGAACAAAATGAGTGCAATGTCTGGGTACTCTGAGCCCTGAGGTTGCTGATTGTGTTGGGCTGGCATTTTAAAATGGTGAAGTTTGTTACCACAAATGCCTCCATCCTCTATATATTTCCTGTGTCTAGAGGCTAGTCAGTGAATGCTTTTATAATGGTACCAAGCAAATAACCACTGGTGAGTTATAGCCAATAAGAGTAAGCCTGCAACACAGTCAGACTTTGTTTTCCAAGCTGCCCTAGTCTTTACTGCCAACTCCTGGGACCCACCAGACATAAGTGAATGGGAGATGGTGAGACAGCTTGCCATGAATCTTTCCTGGCAGGACACAGGGGAGGCCCATTTCCAGGGTCCTTTTATTCATCTCTAATCCTTTGCTTAGAGCCCCTCAACCTTTAGAATACCAGGGCTGAGTTCCCTTACTTATCATAGCCCCTTTGCCTGTGTCCCAGCCTCCCCAGATCAAGGTGGCATTGTCTGTTTTGAGGGATGCTGGGGTCACCTTGCCTCGGAAGCTTGGCAAGACCTTGGGAAGCCTGAAGAGGCATACCTTGCTTCCTAGTCTGCAAAGACCAAAGTCCAGAATTTACGCAGCAGGGCTTCTGCTGATCTGTGGCTCATGGAAGGGATCTTAGTTTTCTTTCCTAAGTAACTACAACCACTGTAGAAGTTGAGTCATTTGATTCAGCTGAGAAATAAAGACATGTTTTATGCAGATTAGCATAAGGTGATGCTTACTGTAAGTGGTCCTGTGATGGAAATCAAGGACCTACAACCCAGATTATTCTATCTAGCAAAGCTATCATTTAGAATGCAAGGGCAGATAAAGCGCTTCCCAGATAAGGTAAAGTTAAAGGAGTTCATTATCACCAAGCCATTATTATATGAAATGGTAAAGGGAACTATGTAAGAAAAAGAAGAAGACCAAAACTATGAACATTAAAATGGCAACAAATGCACAACTATCAACAACTGAATCTAAAAAACAAACTAAGCAAACAAGCAAAACAGGAACAGAATCACAGATAGGGAGATCATTTGGAGGGTTATCAGCTGGGAGAGGGAAGGGGGAGAATGGGGAAAAGGTGCAGGGATTAAGAAGCACAAATTGGTAGGTACAGAATAGACAGGGGAATGTTAAGAACAGTATAGAAAATGGAGTAGCCAAAGAACTTATATGCATGACCCGTGGACATGAACTAAGGGAGGGGAGTGCTGGAGGGAACGGGCAGAGGAGGGCAAAGGGGGAAAAATTGGGACAGCTGTAATAGCATAATCAATGAAATATGTTTTAAAAAGAGAAAATCTCTCCATCATGAAAACTCCAGCACCAGGAAATAGGTTCCTTTTCAGTATGTGCTCTCGGGGGACATTGCTCCCAATTTCTTCAGGCTCCTGTTGGTGAGAGCTTGGGCTTCATGGATTATTTCCAAGACTGGGCATCTTGTGCCCCACCAGGCTTTTTTGTTTCTCTGCCTCTAATAGAGGCACTTATATAGACAACATCCTGGCACTAGGGTAGAGCATCCTAAAAATAGCTTTATAGTTTGATAATACTATTTCCCTTCAGTAATAAAAGATCTAACTTTCTTAATAATGTTCCCTCATGCTGATGTGATCTTTTGAAGCTTGTTACAGGAAGCTTCTCATCCTGGGCCCGATTCCCTGACTGTGCTAACTACAGCCATCTAATTTTTCCTTCAGGAATCAGAACCTTTTAAAAATATGTTGTATGCAGGAAAGTGGGTGTACAGATCAATTTCTGTTGTTAATCCACCAATCATCCAACTTCTTCCTCAGGAGGGTTATTAGTATAAATAGCTTGTCATAGCTCATAGAAAGTATGTAGGACTCATTATCCTGTTGATGGGATTTGAAATTGACACTAGACTATGTCATACCATTTCCTGGTCCCTCCAACCACTGATAGATTCTCTTAACACTGACTCAGTGTAAGAAGTAATCCTTTTCATTTCCCTGAACCATTCTTCTAGCAATTACTTCCCACTTGAATGATTCAAGAAAACTAGTAACTATATGAATCATGTATTAGCAAGATACACATATAAAAAAAGCATCTTGTAATGAGCTCACACAAGTAACAAGGACATGTCTTCCCCTCTGTCTGCCCCTTTCAAAATAGAGAGGATATCTCTGCCCTCCTCCCATTCTCTTAGATTCATATATATAAATAACAGAATTGGAAACAGGTGTTCACTAAAAATTTGTACATGGTTGTTCACAGAAGCACTATTCACAATAGCCAAAATGTGGAAACAACCCAAATGCCCATCGGTTTATGAATGGATAAATAAAATGTGATATATTCAGACAATGGAGTGTTATTTAGCCATAAAAATAAAGTACTGATACCGGCTACAAC
>VMDR010026756.1:0-13869 GCA_007922815.1 Macrotus californicus
TGTGAATTGTTTCCTCTTTTCCACAGGTCCAGTGGCGGCTGGGGACCTGTACCCAGTGCCTTGGGTGAGGAAGTCAGAACAAACTCAGAAGGGCATGTGGGCTCCAGTCAAGCAGCCCAAGGGTCAGAGTATAAAGCTCTTAGCTCAATCAAGACAAGGAAAGGCTTCCCTTGGGAAAAACAGGATGGTGCTCCAGGCTTACACATGCACTGGGGGAACAAAGAGGCTCTCCCTGCAGAAAGTTACCAGATTTGTTACAGAAAGAGCAGAAAGGGAACCAGATATGAAGAAAGCCAAAGAAAGAATGCAAGCAACTGAAGGAAGGAGGGAGAAGAAGAAATCGTTAGGGAGGGAAGAGAGCAGAAAGAACAGACCTTAGAAATTCAAACACTCCTGCAGCAGACGGGACAAGATCACGAGGCTCTCAAGATCTATGGGGCTCACAGTGCCCACTCCAGGAGTGAGGTGGTGCATGGAACTTTCACGGTAGACAGACTCCTTGCTCAGCCACTTACTCCATGGATACCACGGAGGGTATCTTTCTGTGCATCAGTTTTCTCTTCTGCAAAACTCAAACAAAAATATTGCATTCACAGGCTTCCAGTGAACACTGAGAAGCAATGCATATGAAAGCATTTGGTAAATTCACAGGGCCATCGTTTTGCTCCTTGCAGACCACAGGTTTGCTGACGCTTTCCTTCAGGGTGCTTCCTTCTAAGGCAGTTCCTAGGAAGGGGTGGTAAATGGACAGCTGAGAGACCAGGGAGCACCTCGCAAATCTGTGGCTGGTGCTGATTAAACACAAGACAGCTGTGAACTTCAGCTGCCCTGAGCGAAACCTTCCCAGCAGGGACAATCATGGGGAGACATGGGCTTTTGCACCATATCCCAAAGTGCTGTTTCTGGGAAAACGTCGGACCAGGACACAGTGTTGCTTCAGAGTTCGTTCCACTTGGTTCTGGTGACTACCCAGATGCCAAGATTTCAATGGCATCATCCTGACCTGACTTTGCACAGCCTCCAGATTTTATCTCCCGCACCCTCCAAAGTCAGCCTGAAGGAGGATGGGGACTATGTAGGGTGAGAAATGGCTCTCTAACAATAGTTGTTTTAGAGTTGTTTGTATAAACAGTAGCCCAGGAACAAATTCTCAGAGGTCTTGAAGTTCCTTGTAAGACTTTAAAGATTTTTCACAGCACTGATACACATATAACAATTAAAAATGCCATCTTCTGCTGTTACGAGTATGACTGCTTTGTGTCCAAATCTTTTCTCATAATTCAGGTATCCAACTCTGAATTGTATTTACAAATGAACTGTCATCAGTCCTACAGTACTACCTTAATTGTCCCAGGCCAATGAGAGGAGAACAAAGGCAGATTCAGTAGCAAATGATGAATTCCTGCCCTGTAAACACCAAACGACATCACTGTGAACAGCGGGGACCACGGCTCTGAAGGGGTGAGAAAACTGACTTCCGCCCAACAGAGGAAGAAAGATGTGCTAAAAGTAGCCCATGCCACAGCCCATGCAACTACCTGATTTAGCAAAATTAATTATGCTTGACAATTTAAGTCTGCTTTTGTCATTTGTTCAGCTTCGGTTTGTTCATTTCTTTGACTTCAGAGTAGCAAGAATTAAAAGCCTAAGGAGTTTAGACCTCGTTCTATGTGTACGTATACTCGAGTAAAGCGAGGGTAAAATGAGCCGTCTAATTCCACACGGCAGTGTCAGCAAGAAAATTTACCTTAAAAGGACCTGCGTGAACTGGAGTTGGATTCCGACCCGCATGGCAGCTGGGTTCCCATGGTTCCGGGTGGAACCCAGTCTGGGTGGGAAAGCCAGAATCTGCTCCCAGGAGCCAAGGAGGAGAAACCCATGTCATGCACCACCTCGCACAATTCCTCATTTGAGAGATTTGCTTTAGGTTGTTAATCTATTTTTTTTTATTCTCAGACTACTGTAATGTTCCAATTAAGTAGAAAATGAGGAAATGAAAAGGAGATGTGTTTTTAGTAAATTGAATTTCCATTTGGGCTTTATTAAAATCACTATGGAAATTATCATGGAAAAGTTTGTCTCAGAATTTAATATCAATTGTTTCTATTCTTGTGATTAGAAAAAGAGGCGATATTAGGTGTGGTGCTGGCCCGTATGTAGGCCCATGTGTAGACAAAAGACTGAGTGGTGCCACTCAGTTGGGAACAATCCAAGGACAGGAATGATCTTGTTCCATTATGAGCTGCTGTCACCCCAAACAGGTCCTAACACATGACAAGTATGTGCTTGTTAAGTTCATTATCCTGCCTGTGGGGCCTCACAGTTGGAATGCTCCCATGGACTCAGCCGCACCCCGAAGTTCAGGACCCAGTGAAGCAACCCTAACACAAGAACTCACAGCTCAGTCAGTTTCCAGTCAGCTGACGGTGTGTATCCTGGTAACATGTCTCCCAGATTCTGAGCCTCCAGTTCAGGAAAAGGGCCCTATGCTGAACTTTCCAGTGTGGCCAAGGTCAGTGTTCTTCCTCTGCATCTAGCCACCTGTGGAGAATCTCCACGGCCAGGTCTTCTGGATGCCAGTCACCTGCCTGCCTCTACCCTGCCCACTCTGCTGCCAAACTCACCATCGCTCATGGAGGAGGTGGTAGACAGAGAGGCTAAGACCGTGGGCCAAGATGACATGCGATGCATTGCTCACCTAGTGGGGCAGCTCTACAGCAGTCTGGCCCTGGCCAACTTTCTCACCTCTGCACAGCTCAGGTATTCATTGGTGGGACGAATACAGAGTGCAGTTTATAGAACAGTCAGGAGGAAGAAATGAGTCGATTTTATAAAACCTTTGGAAAAACGCCTGACTCATAGTAAATATTCAAAACACTGGCCACATTTATTTATTTGTTTGTTTGTTTAGGTCTCTCATACCCCAGCATCCATACTGACATCCCTGGTACTGATACCCTTTCCTCCTGAAAGGCTCCTCAGCCACCAAATTGTGGTTTTCTTTCTGACTTTCTCCTACTTCCTTTGGTTAACCCTTACCCATTTCTCTACCATTGGGGCCCTCCGGTCATCCACAGCATCATTGAACAACACCTAAGTACTATTTTTGAGTCTTTAATCCTCACAGGGCCCTAGAGTAGACTGGCCCTCCCCTGGACAAGATTCACTCTGACACTTACCAGTTCAGGTGCAGGAGTCATGACTTCCCTACAATGGCATTCACCCCTACCTGGTGTGCAGGCTCATGTCCACTAGGCCCTAAGTTCGAATCCTCATCTCCCTGTAGGCAATGCATTGGGAGTGAGGATACAGCCACAGACACCACACAGCCTTCCTGGGAGACATCGGCATTGAGTGGAAAATCACAGATGAAGGTTTGGAGCAACAGACAAAAGCAGCACAAGAGAAGGCTAAGAAAGCGTCCTAATGACAGTGGCAATAGGAGCAGCTCACCTTCGTCATTTGACAGAGCTTTACATTTTACAAAGGACTAGATTCTCTCCTTTTAGCCCCGTGGAAACACAATGAAATGGAAAAATGTGTTCAAATGACTGGGGCAGTGCTTGATAAAATTTCACCTTCACAAGGAGCTGATATGCCAACAAAACTGAGGCTCAAAAAAATCACAGAAAAGCAGCTGCAGCTTTTTGCACTTTTGCTCCTGAGTTCAGGCCACCGGGGCCCTCGCTGATGACTTGAACACTCTATAATCTCCTCCACCAATAATTTTTTAGGGCAGAGTTCAGTTCTTGCTTTTCTGTCCGACTCTCTCAATTGAGCAGTCTCCTCTTTGGAACTTTTTCTACAATAGCCCTTTGAGTCCTCCTATCTCAACTTGAGATCCCCCTCTTGAGCCCTGTGATGTGAATTTCATTTAAAATTTCTCTGGTTAGACCCTAAGTTGACCCCCAAAGATCACCAACCCCTTAATGTTTGCATGTGTATAAAAATGTCCCTTGGGTGTGGGAGGGGCCTGTGATTTGCTTCCAGCGATAGCACACAGCAAAGGGGATGGACTTTGAAAATGTAATTAAGGCCTCCAATGGGTTGATTTTCAATTACTGAACAGTGAGTACTTTCTGGGTCAGACTGACATGTAAAAGCCCATGCTAAAGCGACCGGGCCGCCCTCGAGGTGAAAGCTTTATCTTCCCCGGCTTTTTGACAACAGTGATGAGGTTGAAGAAGTCCGTACGGAAGGAACTGCAGGCAGCTCTAAGATCTAAGGCGGCTGGCTGCCTTCCCCCAGTGAAAAGCTCAGGTCCTCACTCAGACAGCCACAGGGAAATTAATTTCACCAGTAATCAGAATGAACCTGGAAAGAAGATTCTTCTCCAGCTGATTTGTTAGATGAGGCCACGGCCTGGCCAACACCTTGACCACACAGCCTTATGAAAACCAGGCCCAAGGATGAGGCTCAGCCATGCTGAACGCCTGACCCGCAGAATTGACCGCGGTCATAGCATCTGATCAACCACATCACACTTCTTTAGAAAAACTACAAAATTCCACCAAATTGAAACAACCGAGGTGATGAGCCTTAGGGGAAAAACATGATAACAAAATTACCGAGTTCAAACTGAATAAATGTAGAGCGGCCAGTTCAATAAAATCATGTGGAATTTAACTTGAGGTTTGGAACATGTGACATTTTGAGTGAGTCCCCAAGTTCCTTACCAAAATGCATGACATGGTGCAGCTTATTAGAAAAACAAGTTGGAGCAGCAGCCCTTCATCGACAGGCAGGCAATATTTTAAACTAATGGGATCCCAGTGGGCACACGAGAATTCGCTGGGATACAAAGAGCACAGATGATAAGTGGGCGTGATCCCATGGTGGTTATCGGGACAGTCAGGCAGCTCTGTAGTCCCTGGCGGGGTCCAGAAGAGGAATGTTTGTTGAAAGGCAGAGACACTGGGGAAATACCACTGAAAGACCCTCTCTGCCTCTGCACACGCTGAAAGAACACACACACATACTGCAGTACTGACAGGCTCCTCTTTGTTCTTTTGCAAAGATTTCTTATGCCCTAAAAAAACAGGGCTGAAATTAAGCAAATGTATGCTATTTTAGTAAACACAGCACATGAGAAACTCTGAGTTTGATGTTCATTAATATTTATCAGGTTGGAATTGCAAACTTAAAGACAAATTTACTTGAGGGGCCCCATCAGCGGCCAGCCTGGGGCTCCCCTCTGTGCCTCGGGGACAGACGGAGAAGCGGGCGCACGGTGAAAGCTGCGTGCTGCCTGGTGCCTGTCTATCACATCAAAGCGATATGCATGCGGTCACCACAGACAGAGAATCCAGTGCCGGGCAGGATCTTGTGTCTTTCCTCCAATTTGTCTTACTGGGCAAGAAAATCTACCTACTTCAACACTTGCAATGGCAGTTTATGTCACTGTTGCTCTTGTTTTTAGAGTGTTTTTTCCTCTTACGTGTTTGTTTAATCACTCTCATTCTAGACCTACATTCTGGAACAATTTGGAGCTGTTCGTCAACTTCCACAGAGCAAGCATTCCATTGAGTAAAGATAGTTGTCCTTGTCACTGAGTATTCTAATGTCCTCTTGGGGCCCAGAGCAGTGAAGAACAGAGTAGGAAACCTACTGCCCGAGGTCATGACCCTGTCGTTAGGCTAATTGTTTCTCAAGGTTCTCCCACTTCTTCATCCTGATTCTGGTCCTGAAGACCAGTATCTTTGTGCTCCTAGTGGATGAATCAACTCAGGGTAACTCATGATAGAGCCATGGATGCTCCAACCACGCTGTGAAGAAAAGGGGGAGCCATGGGACAGCTTGTACACAGAATTCAAAAGAGAAACTCCGCTTTTACATGTTTATAGATTGAGTTCCTATGCAAAGTTTCTTTTGAAGAAAGTTTTCAACTATAATAAAAATGTGCTGGAAAACGACCACCTTCGCCCATTTGTAATTTCTTTATCCTTATTAAATTTCATCTAATTTGCACCACCCTATTGCAAACTTGACCCAAGCCAGGAAATGTGCATACTCAATTAGAATGCTAAGAGTTAGATGAGCTATATATAGAGAATAAAGAAGTCACACCTGAAAGTGACAGACCCACCAAAATTAAAACCACGGGCAGAGGTTAAAAAAAAAAGCAGAAATCACAAATGAGCAAGCTTGAATATAAAGAACTACTTGACAGAATTCCACTTACTAAAACCAGAAAACACATCTGATATTTTATTGTCTATGATTTTATTTACATGCTATTCTTGAAAAATCAAAAATTTATGGACAGAAACTAGACTGGTAGTAGTCTAAGGGATTTTGTTAGGGTAACAAAATTGTTCTATTTCTTGATTATGGTGGTGAATATAGGATAACATGCACGTGTCAAAACTTACAGAACTTTACACTGATAAGTTGAATTGTATTGCATACCTATCAGATGATATAATTTTGTGTATAAAAATATATCATTAATTTCATCAAATTTAAAAACTTTACGCAACAAATACCACCATCCAGAAAGTGAAGACATACACACAACAAAAGAAAGTATTTGGAAATCATTTGCATGATAAAGGACCATATCATGAGTATATAACAAGTGCTTTCAACTCATTAATAATATTAAAAACCCAATTAATAAATAAAGTGTATGACTAGACATTTATCCAGAGATACACGAATGGCTAATAAGCACATAAGACAATAACCATCACTAGACATTAGAGAAATGCAAATTAAAAAAATGGGACAACTGTAATAACATAATCAATAAAAAATATATTACAATTAAAAAAAGAAAATGAATAACAAGAGAATTATATTTTTAAAAAACCCACAGTGGGAGAGTATTTTATATCCATAAGGATGCCTACATTAAAGAGAAAGAGAGAGAGAATAATGTGTTGATGAGGATTTGAAGAAGTGGTAACCTGCATACATTGCTGGTAAGAGTGTGAAATGATGTAACTGCTGCTTTAAAAACTGGTTTGGCGGGTCCTTAAAGTATTACACACAGAGTTTCCATATGACTCAGCAATTCACTCCTGGTGGTGTACCCAACAAAAATAGAAATATGCGTATACCCAAAACTTGTGCATGATGTTTTTCTGTTTTTATTGAGGTAAAATACACATAACATAAAATTTACCCTGTTAACCATTTGTAAGGGTACACAGTTCTGTGGTATAAAATATAATGTTATGCAACATAACCACTATTCATCTGCAGAATTCTTTCTGATCTTGGGCAACTAAAAGTATACCTAGTAAACAATCTTCCCCATTTCCACCTCTCTCCAGCCCTGGAAACCCCCGTTCTATTTTCTGTCTCCATGATTCTGACGATGCTCAGTGCAAAGGAGTCCAAGCTCCAAGGGCTTGCTGCCAAAGTCAAGAAAGAAGGAGCCGGGGCAAGGAAAAGACTACTTGGAAAGCCAGCAAGCCAAGAAGATGGGGCACTAGTGTCCTAAAGAACCATCTTGAGAAAGGACAGAATTCTAGCTTTTTTTTCTTTTAATCTCAGGGAAAGGGGGGATGGGAGAGGCTGGAGGTCAGGAGATGACATCGACACAGACACCTGGAGATCAGCAAGTTTCCATGCGGGACAGGGAAACTTCTGATAAACCATCATAAATTTTGTTCATACCTTCCTTATCTCCTTGGGGGCAAGGAGGTTGTTTCAGTCATTCCTAGGCTAAAGGTTAGATTTCTTTCATGATTAGCATATCTAACTGCAGCACTGAGCAAGAGCTGTAAGGGGAACAGGGCAGCCTCATGCGTGATGGAGTCAGAAAGAGTAATTATCTTATTCTATTATGAATCATAATGTGGAATCATACCGTGTTTGTCTTTTTGTGATTGATTTATTTCATTTGGCATAACGTCCTCACGGTTTATTCATGTTGCAGCATGTGTCAGAATTTCCTTCCTTTTTAAGGCTGCATAATCGTTCCATTGTATGTATACCCCACATGTGGCTTATGCATTCATCCTTCAATAGGCGCCTGGGTTGTTTCCACCTTTTAGCTATTGTGAGTCATGTCACTATAAACATGATGTGCAAATATCTTTTCGAGACGCTGTTTTTAATTCTGCTGGGTACATACTCAGAAGTGGAATTGCCGGATCAGGTATGTGAATGTTTATAGCAGTGCCTTTCATACTGAAACCCTATTAGCCAAAAGCAGGAATAGTCCAAATTCCATCAGCTGATAAGTGAATAAAGTCTGGCATAGTCACAAAACGGAATATGACCCCACAATAGAAAAGAGTGAAGCACTCCCACACGCTACAACATGGGTAAACCTTGAAAACATTATGCTAAGTTAAAGCAGTCAGCCACAAAAGACTGTATAATTCTATTCATATGAAAATTTCATAGTTGTCAGGCTTATAGAAACACAGAGCAGATTAGTGCTTGCCAGGGACTGGGGTTGGGGAGAGAATAAGGAGTGACTGCTAATGGTTACAGAGTTTCTTTTTGGAGTGATGAAAACGTGCTAAAATTAGATCATGACAATGATTGAATTAATCTGTGAATGTACTAAAATTTATCCAATTGCGCATTTTTAGTAGGGACTTGTATGGCATGTGAATTATATATCAATAAAGCTGTTAAAATAATTATATTTCAATAAGCCCAACTTAAGAAAATTTAAAACTCCCACATTCCAAAGAAAAGAGGGAAAAACACATCAGCAGGAAGTTTCTCTTAAATAGCAATATAAATGACCAGTAACCACATGAAAGGATGCTCAGTTTACCAATTATCAAACAAATGCAAAAAAAAAAAAAAGTGAGATATATTTTCCCCAATAACATTCACAAAAATTAAAGATCGGCAATACCCAGAATTGGTGAAGTTATATTCCATAACTTTCCCACCCTTAAGATTTATAAATGTTCAACTGAAGCAAATTTTCTAGAAAGAGCTTTTGCAACATATCAAAATGAAGAACATACATCACTTTCTTATCTAACTTTAAGGCCAAAGTAGAAAAGGTTTTGTAACCAAACATTCAGAACTGTTACAGCCGTGCATGGCATTCAAGTAAGCTGCCATGGACCTGAGGGGACCCAGCTGAGTCAGTCATTGACCTTGGTTGCAGGCTGTGAGGCAGGTCTGAGGGGTCCTGGAACAGAAGCCTGGACAGCCAAGGGGGCTACCGTAGAACAAACTGGTCAGTTGTGTACAGTCTGGTATATACCGTCTGGGTTTTCACAGGTGGTCAGGCCTTACTGTGCACACTGACCAACAGTTGGTCCTATAAAAATAGGAGTGTTGAAAAGTGCATGCAACAGATACTACCAGTGTGTTCAACTTTAAGGGATTGGTTAAGAAAAAAATCATGGTACATCCAGCAAATATGATAGTCTGTAGCCATTACACATGATTTGAGAAGATATACTTGTTAACATACAAAAGTATTTGCAATCTAACAGTGAATGAAAAATCATGGAACTAGAGGGATAGTGAGAGTATAAAAGTGTGAAAGCACGCACACACATGAGCCTCTGCGCGTGAATAAAGAACTGCCACCCGCGAGGCTAGCGGCACCTCGTCCACAGAGTCTTTGCAGATCAAGGCCAAGCCCTTTGCCGTCACATGGCTCCCATCGCAGCGCTGTGGGAAGGAAAGGGGAGAGAGTGCGTTTGCGGAAAGGCCAAGCTATAACAGAACAAGACGCCATTCAGAAAATAAAAAGTTCTGTGACTAAAGTTGAGGTATACGAGGAAGGGATCTGGGAATGATATTTAGCAAAGATAGTCAAGGTAGAACTCTCGGAGGAGGTGACATTTAAACTGAGGTCACAATGATAAGAAAGAGCCAGTCATGTGAAAATGTGGAACAAAGGCTTCACTCAGAAGGAACAATAATTCTACAAAGTTTCAGATATGGGGGTGTGGGTGGTGTGGTCCAGCCACAGAAGGCAGGCCAGGGAAGCAGGAGGACGATGGACCACATAGGAGAGGCCAACAGAGACCCAGCCACAGGGACTCGGGTAGGTCTTGCCAACCAGGGCAGAGAAGTCTGGTTGTTTATTTTTTAAATAGATGAAAATCCATTGCAGAGAAAGAAATGTCAGATTTACTTTTGAAAAGATCACTAGGCCACTGGCTAGTGCTTTCCTGTAGAGAGGGGTGGGCAGAGTAGAAGTGAAGAAAACAGCAGGTGGCATTCCATGAGTAGGGGCCAGAGGTGCCAATGCAAAGCAGCTACAATAAGAGAGTGAGAAGGGTTCGGGTCTGGGGGGCATTGTAGAAGCAGTGCTCACTGCATTGCTGATGGGCTGGATGTGAGGGTGGAGGAGAGAGAAATCAAGGCTTTCTGTCACCCGTGTGACTTGAGCAACCCAGGGAACGATGACGGCGCTGACTGGTGGGAAGCAGACTGGGATGACTGGCAGGGTCCGGGAGCTCCTTCACGAAACCGCTGCATCTGGGGAGCCTATCACTCACCCAAGGGGAGAAATGAGGAGGCCATTTGATATTTGTATCTGGAACTCACAGGAAAGGGATCAGATCTGGTCCTATAAATTTGAGTGTCATCAGCAGGGAGGTGGCAGCTAAAGCCAGGAGACGAGCTAAGATCACCTAAAGAATGTGGACAGAAAGAGAAGATGAATCGAGATTGCATTCCGGGGCCTCTAAAGCCAGGAGGAGAAGGATCTGGAGAAGCAGACCAGCAGTGGGGAAAATGTTTTTTCTATAAAAAGCCAGGCAATCGATATTGTTACCCCTGAAGGCCACACCATTTCACCTGTGGCTGCTACGTGTCATGAAAGTGGCCATAACAATGTAGAAATGAGTGGGCGTGGCTGCATGCCAAGGGCACCTTATTTACAAAAGGAGACAGCAGCAGAATCCAGCCAGCCGCAGGGGTTCTGCCTCTGGAGCAGCTGAGAGGAAACAGTGACACAGGCTGACAGCAAACAGGCAGTCTCTGGTGTTACAGAAGCTGAAGAAGGTGCTTTAAGATGGAGAGAATGGTTCATCAGGTCACATGGAGCAAACGAAGCCTAAGCTAGAAAGGTTTCCGGCTGCACAGTTCTGTGTTGTGTGCTGAAGGCACCACTGTTTTCCGCGGTGTCCTGGGATACAGCGCCTTCGCCTGTACCATCTTCCACCAAAAAGTACCTCAGTTTCGTGAATGTCCCCTCATCCCTTAGGTCTTCAATAATATCTGACTCCAGTTGCCTTCTGTGGTAGCCAGAATAACAGCACCCCCACCCCCACCCAGAGAACTCCAAGTCCTCATCCATGGAACCTATGGACATGCTACCTGTTACCTTGCTGATACAACTGCATGAAGGGCCCTATGAAGGAAGAGCATCCTGGTTACCTGGATTGGTCCTATGTAATCAGGGTCCTGTTACAGCTTGAACTGTGTCTCTCAGAATTCATGCATTGAAATCCTAACCCAAAGTACCTCTGAATATGACTTTCTTTGGAAATGGGGTGATTACAGCTATAATCCATTCAGATGAGGTCATACTAGAGTATGGTGGTCCCCTGATCCTGCATGATGGGTGCCCTCATATAAAGGGGGTCTCCGGATATGAGCAAAGAGATGCAGGAAGAACACCACGTGAAAATGAAGGCAGAGTCAGAGTCATACTTCTACAAGGCAAGGCATGCCAAAGATTGCCAATTAACCACCAGAAGCCAGGAGAGGGGCCTGGGACAGCCTCTCCCCCACAGCCTCAGAAGAAGCCAACCCTGCCAACACCTTGATCTCTGACTTCCAGCCCCTAGAACTGTAAAACAATAATTTGCTGTTGTTTAGTCCATCCAGTTTGTGACTTTGCACTCTGTTAGTGCAGCCTCGGCAAATTAATACAGGTTCTTGAAAGTGAAAGGAGACAGGAGAGGAGGTGACCGTGACAGAGAGGGAGAAGGGCTCAGACCCAACTTTGAAGCTGGAGGAAAGGGCCAGGAACCGAGCAAGGTGGACGGTCTCCAGAAGCTGGACTTCTCCCCTAGAGCCTCTGGAAGGAATTCCCCATGGCCAACACCCTAATTTTAGCTCAGTGAGGCCCAGGTTAGACTTCTGACCTGCAGACCTCCGTGATAATAAATTCAGATGGTTTGAAGTCACTGAGAGAGTGGTAATGTGTTATAGCAGCCACAGAAAAAGAGTACGCCTCTGGGGTTTCCAATCCTTCACACACACTCCCAGCTCAATGTTAATTCCTGTCACTCCAGCTGGATGAGGAATATCTCAAAGACAAGTGCCGGGTTGTATTCATATTCTGACCTCCAACACGCAGGAGACAGTCAGTCAATAAACGTAGGTTAATGTGTGTTGAATGAGTACATCTCTCACCACGCTCTTCACTGCTTTTTCCAGCTGACTGTAAGCACACTCAAGGTTCAACTTTCTGGCCTTGAAGCTCATTCTCTTTACATTCCTTAATCAATTATATTACCTTTAATTGGACTACTGTAAATGGCCCTAAGCTCTTCTGAAATTCAAGAACAAAAACAAAAGGAGACTTTGAAGACCCAGCAAGAAACAGGACCCATCAGGAAAGTGTCTTGAGCTGAAGGTTGTAATGTGAAGTCACTTGAGCTAATTTGCTGCAAATCAGTCCTGAATGATTGCAGTGGGCAGATCTGGATGGGCAATTTCATAGGAGGAGATGAAATTAGCTGATCTTAGCCATCTGCAAATCTGTTTAGTTTTATAGGTGGAATAATAATACATTTCATTATGGTTTATTGGAAACATCTTTTCAACAAGTATAGATATATGTATGAAGTCATTGACTTTTTTTTTCTGTGGGAACTGAAAGTCTAGTTATACATGTCCTTGTCTAACTATTCCAAAGAATAAAGGAGATTCGACTAAACACTGAGTTAATTATGGATACTCCAGGATGCCCTTGAATGCAGATTCAGCAGCAGCCTTTCTGCTGAGTTAAAATGTGTTTAGAGTCAAACTCAGTAACAAAAGGACCCCTCCTTGCAGACAATGGAGAGTGGGCTGACAGTTACAATTATGTCAAATCCAACCAGACAAAACCCCAATTGTAACAAGTGTTGAACTCCTTTGTGTGGCTGTAACTCAAACACCTTTTAAAGTTATCACATGGGCTGCACTGCACCTTTATATTTTATCTCATTGAATCTTCCCACAGTATGTGAAGTAGATATCCTTATCACTAATATGCAGATGAGGAGACCCAGGCTAAGCGTGTTGAAAAGACTCCTCCGAGGTCATGCAGAAAGTAAACAGTAGTCTCAAACCCTTGCAGGAACCTCCAATGAGAGAGCCACTCCCTTCTAATTAAGGGGAGAGCACAGATTCCCAGAGAAATAGTGACGTCATTCACCTATTCTGAAATGACTGCACTCTTATCAAAACCGTAGGCTCTCGCTTTTCAGATTTGGGGGAGACCTTTGATAGATTGTCCCATGTCCTGGCAGTGAGCTACCTTGCCAAGGAGAACCCTGGAATGTGCCATAGGTTATTGAAAGGGGTGACTGGAGACAGGACCCAGGTTTTCTATAACCTCATTTGACGGCACGCACAAGTGAACGGGTCTGCAAAGAGTGACGGCAACCGCACCACCCAGGAGGAAATCGCAGGATTACGGTGTGCTCAGAGCTGGCTGCGGTAGACCCAGGAAGGACTCCTGGAAACAGCAGGCTGAGCAGCAACCAAGCAACCAAAACAAACAAACGGAAGGGAAGCCGCAGACGCCGATGACGACACGTGTTTATGACTGACACATGGTGCCAGGCCAGCCACGTCTCAGCACAGTGCTGTAAGGGGAATGCAGGGACTGAAATGCATGAAACAGAAGGAACCGAGTGCCAACTCCCAATGTAGGACTAACTCAAAGCCATCTGGGATGCCCCTGTCCTCTGCTCTCAGAGCCCCCCCCCC
>VMDR010026757.1:0-13873 GCA_007922815.1 Macrotus californicus
ACAGGTTTAGTGACTTGCTTATGGTCTCCAGTTGGTATATGACAAATTTGGAATGTATTTCAAGTTTTACTAGCTCTATACTCTTAAGATCCAATGGTGACATATTTATTGACCAATTTTTATTTGTTAATTTCATGGGTTTTACTCAAATCAGTATGGTGTGTTCCTTGTCGTCAAGATGCTTAGAATCTAGAGGAGTTAAAAATAACTATATGATATAAGTAGAATAAAATTAAGGCTTCAATCTGGATAAAAAGAAAAGACTACGGAAGTGTAGTCTAGGGGCTAATTGGTATAAATAATTGGGAATAGCATAAAGGAAATTTTTCATTTAACTTGTGCACCATATTGTTCTATAACTGACATATGTAGAGGAAATACATGGGTAGAGGAAATATTATACATCAAGAAAACAAATGAAACTTGGGCTAAACAAATAGTAAAAAACATGAGTGGAAAATATTAAACAAAACTACATATAATATGAAGATATATGTATAATAATGACTACATCTTCCATGTATAGGGTACAAGCTAGCTTTAAACATTCCAGTAGCAAACTTATAAAGGGAAAATCGATCAGTTATGTGCTTTCTAGTGTCCACAAGATGCAAAGAATCCCTGTCACTCATATGAAGTGACATTCATCTTGTTGTTTGTTTCAACTACTCCAAGTGCTTTTATTTTTCTAAACTATAGTTGACACAACATTATGTAGTTTTAGGTGTACAACATAGTGATTCAACATTTATGTCCCTTACAAAGTGGTCACCATGGTAAGTCTAGTGACCATCTGTCACTGCACAAAGTTATGATGTTATTGACTATATTCTTTACGCTGGATATTACATCCCCATGACTTATTCATTTTATAGCTGGAAGTTTGTACTTCTTAAGTATCAGTTCTTTTGGAATCAAGAATTAGAAGAAATCACTCCTAGAAGTTGACCAGGAAGGAGAAATAATGATACATGCTCCACATCCTCGAAAACAGCTTCACTGTTAGTGAAAGGGTGAATTTGACAGGGTTCTTTCTTTTAAGAACCAACAGGATGATGCTGACATATCACAGCCTGGATGCTGACGAGCCACGGGCCCACAGAAGCTTTGTGCAATTGAGTTTACGTTCCTGGTTCTCGGCTGACGTGGCTTAGTCTAAGAGTGAATTTTAGGAAAAGTTGGAAGAATATGAGGATTGCTGTATGAAAGCAGCCTTTGAGAGACAAAGTGGAAACTTCATAAAAACAGATTGAGGGAATAATATGAGCAAAGGGTGAGGGGAAAGATTCTTTGATTGGAGAAAGGTAAACAGTGCAATTTGGTGAGAGCAGGGGTTCTCAGAACACACGTTGGAAAGCTTCACTCCTAAAGATTCTGATTTCATCTGTCTGTGCTGGGTCTTGGGCATAATGTTTAAAAGCCCTCTCGGTGATCCTAAAGTGTAGCTGGGACTGGAAACACTGACCTAACACCTTGTTTCTCAAGTGTGGGTCATGGACTGGCACAGGCTGCCTGGTCTGGCATTGCAGGTTACAAGCCGTGAAAGGTCCAGTGTGGAAGGTCTTGACTATTGTTTCTAGGAAATTAGCTCCTCGAGGCTCCTCAAAGGCACCAAAGGGCCATTGAGCCTAGCACCACAGCCTACAGATTTAGTTGATTCTATTTATAAATTATAATGTTTGCCTTTAGTGCTGGTATATTTCCTGAAAATTTACTTGCTTTTTAGTATAAACCCTTCTTTTCTCTCCCCTTTTTTAGGTATGGCAAATGGTCCTTTTGGAATATACACTTTCTCTTCTGTGGTCACTTCATGGGAACTAAATGCTACATACAGGGCTTGCTATTTTTTTTCCTTCTCCTCCAGCCACACAAAGCCTTTTGCATTATTCCGTCCAGAGTCTAGTTAGCAGCTTTAGTGCACAGGTGATTCAATTACAAAATATTTCAGGTAAAACAATCACATGATTTTCTTGAGTTCTTTTAACCATATTTTGAAAAGAAATGTGATGTCTAATAATAAATCATCCAGACACAGCAGGAGCACTCTTGGCAATTCTAGTGAAGTTAGTGTCTCCTGAGTTTACTAATGAAAATGAATGGGACAACTTACTTCTATGTTCCCACAAACTCTCCAAAACTGTTGCCACTTCTCAATACACAGAAGCTATCATTGAATAGAACACTGAGAGTGATGTTAGGGTTAAAGGTTATGAGCTGTGAAGACAGCTGAAAACTTAGATCTGTAAAGCCTATGAAAGGCAGGCTATTAAAATGGAGCTTTGTGAGATTTTTTGTGTATTGCCTTTGTTTATTGTGTGTCCACAGTTCATTATACTAATTAGATCAGAAAGCATGAATGGAAAGTAAAGAAAAAGTGATTCAGGAAAACCATCAGAAAGCATCAAGAATTTCTTTGTTAGCTGGTTACTAAGGGGAAGGCACTGAGGAGTGTCCCCCAGTGCTGTAGGTATGTTATGTGGAAATGGAAGTCTTCTGAGCAGAAGTCACCTTCAGTGCTCCTGCTGTTACATTACCTTGGTCATTGAACTTGAGGACTAAAGATGAAGTAAAATGAGCTCATAAAAAAATATAAGGTAGTCTATAAAGAACCAAAGAATCCATAAAACAAAATAAAATCATCTCTGACTTAAATCTTTGTCAAAATGTCCTGTAACTTGTCAGTAATCCTACAAAAGTAAGAAACTGACTTGATGAAATACCTCCAAAGCCATAATAAAAACTTCTAGTGGGATAACTTCTAGAGCATGTGTATTTTGAGAATTCTTCCATCACGGGCAAAGGAGGATTGTCATACCAGTTGTCATACGATGACATTTTAGCCCAGTTACAGAGCACAACAAAAAAAAGTGATGGAGAGAGATAAGTTGCAGGTCAGTTTCACTGGCTTTTTTTTGGGGGGGCAGGATTCATGTATTTATTCAGTGAAGGTTTGCATAGGGCCCCCTATGTCCCTGGATTATGTTAGAACCTGGTTGGAGATCATCGTGTTAGGAGGGGCAAGCACAAGTGGTTGTGAGAACCCAGACAACCCTTATTCAGCCCTTGGATTAAGGAAGTTTTTTTTTGAAGAAGAAGATAAAGTACAAACTTAGAATACAACCAAAGGGTTGAGTAGGCATTAGTAGAGAGAAATGTTTTACCCAAAAGAAAGTAACATATTTAAAAACCTAAAGGCAAGAAAAAGAATAACAAATTCAGGTATAGTTTGAGAGTCTAGCGAGAGAAAATTGTGTCAAAAGAGGAGCCTGGAAAATAAGCAGAAATGTGCTTAAGAAGGACTTTGTTGGTCCCTCTGAGGAGCACTGGCTTCATTACGAGGCAGAAAGATGCCAAGATAGGTTTTACGTTTTCAATGGTGCATGTCACATTCAAAGGTGACTTTTGAAGACACACTGACTACAATGGAGAAAACAAATAGGAAATATAAAGAATCTGCTCATTAACCTAATGTGAATTCTAGAATGACTATAAACTATACGATTAAATTTACAAGGAGATTCTGTCAAAGTGCGATATGCCACTAATAGTAGGAATTTGTTCTTTTTTATGTTTGGAAGAAACTAACTGGAGTGTGAGGCAGACAACAACCTATCTTAAAAACTGAAAGTTAACGGTGGTCTGGTTTAGGAAAAGAAAAATCCTATATTCTTGGGATATTACTCATGTGTGCCATTATCATAAATTTAGTGTGATTTTTACTAAAAATCACAAGTCAACAGTGATAAATACTTTTCAAGTGGCCACTCTGTGTTGGGCACTGTTCTAAGTACTTACGGTACATCAGCAAATGCCCCTGCATTGTACTCATGGAACTTGTATTCCAACAGGAGGTGTTTATTTTCAATAAGTAAAAATGATAAATATTATAAACAAGTAAATTATATGATAGATTTGAGGTGTTATATATGCTATGAAAGAAGGAAAAAATAGAACGTGATAAGAGAAATTGGGAGTTTAGGGTGAACTGCAATTTTAAATAGAATGGTCAGGTTGAGTCTCATTGAGTTGGTGATATTTGAGCAAAAATCGGGAAAAAAGTGAAGAAATTTGCTGGGGTGAGGGGCCCCTAGGCAGCGCAAAAGTCTCGAAGGGCAAAAGTCTCGCAGGATGTGCTGACCACTGAGGGGCCGAGCAGTAGAAGGTTATGGCACCTAGGCAGTGCAGGAGAGAGAGTTTGTGGGGCTTTGCTGGACTTGGGCTTTTATTCTGAGTGAAGCAGAGAATCTGATTTAGTCATAACTGCTTTCCCTTGGCTGCTGTGTCGAGAGCAGGTTGCTGGAAGACAAGGAAAGAAGCAGTAAGGAAGGCAGGGGTGCTGGGGGTAGAAGTGAATGAGGTTGGATGTGAAATATGCCGTGAGCTCCAGGTCAGCAGGATTCCCTCCGTGATGGACTGGTGTGGGAGGGACCTGGAAGAGTCAGGGAGGACTCTGAGGAATTTTAGTCTGAGCAACTTTGAGGAATGGACTTAACAACAGAAATGGGGATGTGCAGGTGGGACAGGTTTTGGGGGGAAAATCCGGAACTAATTTTTGGATACTTTACATGTGAGATTTCTTTGGACATCCTAATGGAAATGATACTAAAAAATTGGACAGAAATGATGTCTGAAGATATGCATCTGGGAGTTGCTGGCATGTAGATGATATTGAAAGCCATGAATGTAAATTAATTATGCATTTATACCATATAAGTTGGAGTTAATAAGCTTTCATTTTCATTGGCTGAGCAATCCTAAATGTTAAAGTTACATAAAATGCAAAATATACAGGTATTCTTTATAATGCAAAATATTAGTACTTTGGCTTTGATTCTCTTAAATCTTTTAACCTAGTTCTTAATCTTTCTTATATGGAATGATAACTTACTGAGGAAAATTTAAGAACCCAGCGAAAGGAAGTTGTCTGGAAGGCATGTTATATAAATTTGAACCTGATGGGATCCCAAGACATGTAAATATCTTCTCCATTTAATTTTAAAGATTTGTTTTAACTTCCTGCATTCTTTCATGTATGGGACCACATTTTTTGTGGCTGCTTAATGATAACACATCTATTGAATTAGAAATGCTGGAGAAAATCAGGAGTTTTCTTCCGGATATAACTGAGTCAGATGCCTATAAAATGTTTCAAGACAGCAGTTGGATTTCAAGATGTCTGGATCTTCGAAGTGTGTTTCAGGGTTAGATTAAAACTTTGATCAACATTCTCAGCATGTACAAAGCACTTAAAATGATGGGATTGGAAGGGTTTATCCGAGAAGAGACTACTAGGCAGAAAGGAGGGTACACATTTCATAATCTCTGCAAAGTAAAAATACTCCAAGATTCAGAAAGAGAAACCATGTTTACGTGTCTGTAAACTGTACCTCGGAGCCGATTGGCCTGGTCGTCGAGACTACTTTATATTTTCAAATGAATTGCAACTGATTTAATTATGTAGTGATTTATGTTGAGTGACTTGATTGCTTTTCGACCCAATTGCATTTCATCATGACACAAGATGGACTAAAACTTGGTGATTTGGTCTGACAATTCCTTTTGATTTGCTCAGATTTTGAAAAGAATTTGAGACACTAATGTAGACTAACACAAATGTCAGTTGCCTTTATCTCAAACACAAACTAAGAAGCCACTTCTCTGATAGTACATATCTACTTTTTTTTTAACAATAAAAACCATAACTCAGAGGTCAAGGAAACCTCAGGAGACCATTTTGCATCATGTACCTCTTGGTGGTTCGGTGTTATTGTTAGCGTCTCCTTCGGGGCTGGAGATTAGGAAAGCACAAGAGGAGAATAAATGAAAAGCTCGTATTTTGTTGCTGTTGTTATAAAGCTTTATCATCATCATCATCATCATCATCATCATCATCATTCACAAAGTACCAGTTATAATAAAGCCTTTTGTTACAGAAATAAGAAGAAAGAAAACTTTTTATTAATCCCACCCTTCACCTGTGACCACTCGTACTAGTCACCTTTTGTTGTAACAGAAACTCCCCATTGATTTCCCGTTCACCTCACCTGAGGCTGCTGGGCTCTGAATGTTTTCTCATTTCAGGATTCAGATGGAAAAAGAGGCCTCTATTGTGAGAGGGGTAAGCGGCAGAGACAGAGAAAGAGGGAACGTATCACATTTAGAGCACATAGGAGCAATTGCCCAATTCACGACACTGTTGTTAACTGGTAATGCAGTCCCTCAGACTTCTCACAACGTCAAAGTATTGAGTAAGTCTCTAAAATAGGGAATGTATATATTCCTATCCATGCTTTTGCTGTTTAACAATATATCTTGGAAATATTTAGCAACTAAAACATTGATCTCTTCTCTTTTTCACTGTTTCCAGAAAAATTCAAAATTTGCTCCAAAAATACTTTGATTTATTATACTTTGATTTGAGTCCTGATATATTTACTATTCTGTATTTTTTGAGGTCAGAGCAAAGGGGGACTAGATTGTGTTTCAGAGGATCAAAACTGCTGACTCATTCTTTGTCTGTCTCTGACACACACACACACACACACACACACTCTCTACCACATCTTCCAGCTTACAGCTCAGATTGTCTAAGGTTTGTTCTCACCGATCATGATGTAAGACTGAAGTATCAGCCAGATGACTCTCTCCTCTAGTATCTTTCCTGGCTGTCACCTGTAGTCACTTAGTGCAGAGGCAAGTTTCCCGCCTAAGTGTTTTTGAGGTGACTCTGACAATACCTATACAAATTACTCCAGGTAGGTTTATTATATAATTTATCAGCCAAACTGGGTGATTTTTGAGCAAAAGGTTGGGACAAGTGATATTTATTGTTAATGCTTAAACTGGACTGTGCCGAGCAAACCAAATCATGCAGTTACTCCAGTTTTACAGGATATTTTCAGATGGCAGTCTATTTTTTTTTGTCCCAAGTTTATCCACAGTCTTCCTCCATAGTACTCTGTTACCTGTGAAAAATAGTGGAAAAAAGGAGGGTTTTCTTTATTTTGTTAAATGGCCCACAAATACTTACATGAGTTGGATCATGCAGATCTATCAACCAGCTCTTGCATCAATTTCTGCAGAATTGATCTTCTCTGGTCTTGTCTACACTATCGCTTTTGGTTGGGTTTAGTATCTGCACCGCATTACACACCCGAATAGCTATTTAATCTATGGGTGCACAAACACCCATATGGTGAGGTTTGAAACCTGGCACAAGAGATAAAGGCAAGTAATTACTATCCACACTTAACATTTTTACCTTCTTGCCATTTAAAAGCTTTTTATAGAAGTACTGATAATCTGGGTGATTAAATAGCAAGGTTCTCTATTCCTCTGCTGTATTTTTTATGGCCTGGACTCAACAAAAATGTAGGCTTTAAAAATTATGGTTGTAATCTTATCTGAAAACCTAAAGATAGTTTATCATACCTGCAAAAGACTACTCAGTCTTTTAATGCATATAAAAGGAAAAATGTGGTGTGACGTTATAGACTGAGCATTTTACTTTATTAAATACACACTCTGCTTCCAAAATGGATATGCTAAGAGAAAACATAAACGATTTTGAAAAAGGGCCAAGGATGCCATGATAATACATCTTTACGCTCTTTCTCTAATAAAATTATTATACTAAAAGATGTTTAAAATACCCTCTTTGAAAATCATTTTGGAATACTTTTAATGTCCATCAGAAGTTTTACATTAGAGCAAAAATGGTGTTAAATGTGTAGGTAAGGTATCATGTCCCAAGCCTGATTCTGACATTGAGTAACTCTATGATCTTGAGAATAAAAATAAAAAAATGATTACTTTCCTGAACATCTCCTGCTTGCCTCTTGATGCTATTAATCCTCAAAACATCACATCAGGTAGGAATTAATCATAATAAAGGGACTTTGGTTACTGACAAGCTAGCCCATGAACATGCACTTTTCCCTCTCACTTCTCAGTCCTGGGACCTAGAGGAAGGGAGATTAATGTCAAACATATAACGATTATGGAAACTCTGAGGGCGAAACACGTTGTTTTGGCTCTTGGTAAACTGTAGCTGCCGATAAAAACAGGCTTACACCACGGGGAAAGCTGAGTGGAGGGAGGTTTCCAGGAGGGCTGTCTGAGCCGTTGTCACAGCAGAGCAGGGACAGGGCAGCAAACTCAGTGGTGGCCTGTGACAGTGGTGTCAGGACTGTGCTGGGAACCCCGAACGGGGAGAGGAGAGAGGCGTGGGAGGCCACCTTAACTTCCTCTATCCCCATCAGGAATTCTATCTGCTCCTCCCTGCCCTCCCTCCCCACAGGGCCCTACCATGACCGCTGTGAGCGATGCCTCTTGAAGGACAGTAAAGTTCAAGTAGATAAATGCTTCTCACAGGTGGTCATGCATGCTACCTGTTTTCCAGTGGTACAGAAGGCACAACTCTACTGAGGGAGGGGAGTCATCAGCATTCTGATAGGAAATTAGAAATATTATTTTGCTAAGGGTAGAAAAACATTGGTAATATTTAATGTTCTTTTAAAAAAAACAAGGCTGCATGAATGTATATACAATAAACACTTGTGTGCACACATTATACTGTGTAAGCACACTACAAGACTGGAAGGCATACTTCAAACCAGCTCATAACCTCAAGTAAGAGGGTAAGGCAAGTGCATATTTTTCTTTAGTTGCCTTTGAATTGAGTCTGTGTCACTACAGAATTGAAAAAAAGAAGCACAAATTTACAAAATTTATTTTCTTGGAACAGATTTATTGAGGCATAATTTATACACCACATAATCATCCACTTAATATGCACACCTCAATGATTTTTAGTATATTCAGAGATGTACAGCCACCACCAGAATCAATTTTAGAAGATTTTCAGCACCCTAAAAAGAAACTCTACCTTTTGGCTGTCACCTTGAGACCTTCCCTCCCCCTAGCCTGAGGTTACCACCTACTTTCTGTCTTTATAGATTTGCCTATCCTGGACTGTTCACACCAACGGAATTGTTTAATATGGGGTCCTTTGTGACTGGCTTCTTTTGCTTAGCATTATATTTTCAAGGTTCATTCAGGTTGTAGCATGTACATGATGCTTAATTCCTTTTTGTGGCTAAATGATATTTCATTGTGCAGGTGAACCACATTTTGATTATCCATAAATCAGTTGAGGGATGCTGGGTTGTTTATACTCTTAGGCTGTTATTATAAGGCTGCTGTGAGCATTTGCATACAAGTTTTTGTGTGGATGTGTGTTTTCAGTTCTCTTGTGTAGATACATACCAACGGAATTGCTGGGTCATGTCATAACTCTGTATTTAACCATTTGAGGAACCACTAGACTGATCTTCCAAAGGGGCTGCAGAAATTTACGTTCTCCTGCAATGTATGAAGGTTCAAATTTTTCCACATCTTCTCCAACACTTGTTATTGTCTGTATATTTCATTATAACCCTTGCAGTGGTTGTAGAGCGGTATGTCACTGTGGCTTTGATTGGCCTAACTAATATTGGGTACTTGATGACTAATGACCCCATTTGAATTTTAATCAAACTAATATAAAGTGTTTGTGAAACACTTGCACGAATGTTTGAGATAGGATGTTTTGGACCATCACTCAGGTGTCCTAGGGGGTGGCATTCACTGTTCCTCACCATTAGGATGGCTGTTATGGGAAAGTGAGACACGTGAAGTATATGAACTTCAGTGCAGCTTACATAGATTACATATCCTGAGGTCCCACCAAGACATGTATTCAGATTCCCAGGTATTTATTTTCCTGTTTGTGCTAAAGAAATGCTTTGCTCACATTTCTTTCTCTTACCTTGGAAAGTGCTTCCCCACGTTTCCACAGACCTGGGTTCTTTTAAGCAGTCTGTGAAGACGTGGTAGTGATGAGGGCAGCTTCGGAGCACCCCACCTCCCCCCACCGCATTTTCTGTCTCAGAACTCGACAGCAGTTTCCCTCTGCTTCTCTAACTGGTACTTAATCACACTTTATCTCAAACTGCAGTTTTTTCTATTTTTTTTTCATTTTTGTCTTACATTTCTGATCATGCTTAATTGCCACTAAGGGAGTTTGTCTTTTGGAGCCTGAAGCCAGGCAGGTCCCACGTTTTTGTTTGTGTGTTTTCATTTCTGTCTCCTCCATGGCCCCGGGCAGGCATGCCAGGTGAGCAAGCGACTGGACTGGAAAGTGGTCCATTTCCAGTTTCCTGATAACTGTCATTTATGACAGAGGCTAATCCCAATGCACACATTAAAATAGATAACGACGGGATGAAGTTTTTCTCTCAAAACGACCTGGGCAATGTGTTCACACTCTGACACCAACACCGACCATTTCATTCACCAGAAACTTAAGATTTTTGTTCAGAGCTTTAATAAATACCAGCATTCAAATAAATGGCAGAGGATGTTTTTATCTACCACCAGCAAGAAGCAGAGAGGCACGTGCGTATGTGGTGTATCTAGAATATTTTTACTGTTTGTGTTGTTCCTGTAAGGAAGGGGTCACAGGGCGCCCTGGTGGTACTTCCTCTCCCTGTTCGAAGGCAGCCAGGTTTCGTCCACCACGTTGAAAACTGCTTTGCACATTGCAGGGCAGAGAAGAAGGCAGCTGGCTGTTTCTTCTGTTTTCGCAAACATGTTTGCTGCTCTTTGGTGTTTCCCACTTCTCCTTTTCCTCCCATTTTAGTGTTTTCTGATACAGCTCCATGCCAGCTCCACACAGCCTTCCTTGTCTTCGGAGACATAGTGTGCAGTGCGTTCATCTGTATCAGCAGAGGGACTACTGATCCTTACAGTCCCCTCATCCGTCGAACGCACAGTGGTCCAAGCATGTCCTTTGATGAGGTTCCACGTCTTAAACACACACATGTATTCTGAAGGTCTTTTTGACAGTCACCGCTCTCTAGGACACTTTATGCACTCACTGGCAGGTCCTTTTATTGCCTTAAAGGATTTATTCATTAGCTTCAGTTTTCTAGGTTCTCAACGGAAAAGTAAACTTCAGATTCCTCAATTCCTTGTTTTAGGGAAAACAACAGTCTTTGCCATTGAAATGGGAGCTGTGATGTCTCAAATGAAATTTCTCCAGCATCGGTGGTTTCTCTCAGATTTATTGCCACATGGATACAAGAGTGCTCTCTATATTATTGTTTGGGGTCATCCTGATTAAAATTTGGACCTAGCATTGACAATTAATTGAATCCTAGGTACAGAGTCTTGCAATTCAGGAAAGTAATTCTATCTCGAGTGAAAATTCTCTTCGGGCCTTTTCCACACCATTATCAAATTTACCTGCTTTCCCACCTTCCCTGTTGTTGGCCCTTTTCCTTGCATGCACTTCATTTTTCCTGTCTCACCCTTTCGGGGGGTAATTTAAAGCCTCTATTAATTTTCTTCAGGCTAATTCATTTGGGGCTTTCTGGGTTTTCCATCTGCCAGATCCATTTCTGCATGTTCTTTTGCAATCTTCATGAATTTGTCTAAATTTGAGTCTTTCCACCATCCTTCTTTCTATCTCAAACATCAACTGGGAGTAGACACATTCATCTGCTTTTACATTAATGCCAAGAAATTTTGCTGTAATTTCTTTAGCACTCTCAAAAATAATTTTTTTATTTCTGCATCGCACCTCCAAACTTTCATGAGCTCCTTCTGCTAGTCAATAGAAACTACATATACTTTCTTAGTCATAATCTCTGGTGCTTTAAAGTAGTATTTCCACTGGACTAATAAACAATGTCACATAAGACATACAATGGTAATAGGATGATTTGTTTATTTTTTAAAACTTTTTATTGATTCCATTTCCAAGGAGGCATTAGCCATCCATTTTCAGCAATCTTCTGGCAACCCCTTTGTTCCTCTGATTCTCAGGTGTCTTTTTTGACTTTTCCAAACTCGTGTCACTGGACCTAACAGAGAATTGGCATTTATCGCTTTCATTTTATTTGGCTAATGCCTCGTAAGTCTCAACTCTGAGGATAAGCCTGACAAGAGAGTGAAAATGTCTGCCTCTCCTTACCCTGCCCCAGGGTGATGCTTACTTCCTGGTGGGCGCTTCTGAGGGCAGCGAGATTTAGCAAATGGAAACCTAAGATGCCCGGCTAAATTTGAATTTCAGATAAATGGCGATTTTTAGTATACTGTTTCCAAATATTATATGATAATCTGACATTAACTGCAAATGTTGTATTTAACCTGGAAACACTGCACTGTCACTTCCCTTGGCTACAACCTGAGTTCCAATCTGGTGAGGGCGACAATAATGTTCCTGAGTTATGAGTAGGGCTGCTCTGTGCAATTTCTGCTCAGTAATCTAAGGGAAATTTAGCATCGAAGACTCTGTGATTGTGTATTAGTTTCCCAGGACTGCCCTAACAACCACCACAAAGCAGATGACTTACAACAACAGAAATTTCTCAAATCACAGTTCTAGAAGCCGGAAGCCCAAGAACAAGATGTCTGCAAGGTCACGCTTTCTCTCACGATGTTAGAGAAAGCCCTGTTCCAGGACTCTCTCCCAGCCTCTGATAGTTCTTTGTATGGAGTGAGCATAACTCCAGTCTTCACGTGGAGTTCTTCCTGTGGGCACTTCTCTCTCTTGACTTGGCATTCCTTTCTACAAGGGCACCCGTTATATTGGATTAGGAGCCCACCCTCCTCTGGCATGACCTTATTTTAACTAGTTACATCTGCAATGATTGTATTTCAAAAAAAAAACAAAACCAGACATTCTGAGGTACTGGGATTTAGTACTTTAACATATCTCTTGGGAGGACATAATTCAACCCATAACAGATTTAGAGAGACTTTTAAAATTGAAGTTCTTTATTAAATTTATTGGGATGACATTGATTAATAAGATTATATAGGTTTCAAGTGTACATTTCTATGACACATCATCTGTATATTGCATCGTGGGCCCAACCCCCCAAAATCAAATCGTCTTCCATCACCACGTATTTAACTCTCTTTACCCTTTACCATCCACCCCCCATGCCACTTCCCTCTTGTGATCACCATACTGTTGTCTGTGTCTATGAGTTTTTGTTTGTTTGGTTGTCGATTTCAGTTCTATAGCGCACACATGAATGAAATCATATTTTTTTACTTTCTTTGTCTGACTTATTTCATTTAGCGTGATATTCTCAAGGTCCATCCATGTTGTCACAAGTGGCAGTTTTTCATCTTTTCTTACGACGAGTAGTGTTCCCTTGCATGTATGTTCCATATCTTCTTTACCCAATCCTCCTTCAAAGGACCCCTCAGTTGTTTACATGCTTTGGCCACCATAAATAATGCTACAATGAATATCGGGGTGCATATACCTTTGTGAATAAATGAGGTTGTGAAGTAAAGGAACCCTCATTCACGGCTGGTGGGAGTGTAAACGAGTACAGCCATTGTGGAAAACAGTATGGAAGTTCCTCAAAAAATTGAGAGACTTTTTAAAACTCAATTTCACTATTTTTTACACCAGGACAAGACAGCAGCTCAGGGGCCTGAACATGTCCATGTAAGTTAAAGAAATATTTTCATATAAAATAATAATATGTTCTTAAAACTTGGAGCACCTTAATTAGTCAACCATAGGATGTTGCAACTGTATAAACAGTATAGAGCCGAGAAGTCTTAATGATATGGGAAATATTTATATAGTGTTAAATAAATAAAGGTTACATGATTATTATATTAATTTATTCAATGAGAACATTTTCTTTTTTTTTTTTGCTTCTCTCCACATTTTATTTTTTTAATTTTTTTAATTTTTTAATTTTAATATATTTTATTGATTATACTATTACAGTTGTCCCATCTCCTCCCCCCACCCCCCTCCCTGCACACCCCTTCCCCCCACACTCCCCCTCTTTAGTTCATG
>VMDR010026758.1:0-13880 GCA_007922815.1 Macrotus californicus
GAGTCCTCTCCAGCCCGTCTCGCCCCTCCTACCTGTGTGGATGAAAGTTTCTCCTTTAGTTCCTTGGTTGTCGGACTTCCATACAGTTCGATTTTCTGTCAGTTCTGGTTGTTTTTTGTTTTAAAATTTGTTGTTGTCCTTCTTTTGGTTGTACGAGGAGGCACAGTGTGTCTACCTATGCCTCCATCTTTGATCTCCTTGTGGTTGCCTCGAAAAAATATAAATTTTGACCTTATAGAGTCGCCTTCTGGGAAGGAAGAAAGATGTTAGACCTATTTTGGAATAACTTTAAGCATTTCTAGTTTTTACCAGAAAGACTTTTGAACTTACCTTCCAGCTGTGTGTTTCTGAGTCCATGTTCTCTTCTTTGTAGTAAGATCTTTCTAGGCTCTTGGTAAGCTGCATTTTTCTTTCTTTCTTTGACCTCCTGCAACTAGAGCTAAGGCATCAACTGTGGTCTCTGGTCCCACCCAAGACCTACTGAGTCAGAGACTGGGGAAAGGAAAATCTGTGTTAACAAGCCTTTTAACAGAGCCCTGGTTCACAAAGGTAATGGTAATCACCTGAAACACTTGTTAACACAGAGATTCCTCAGCTCCACCCTCAGGGTTTCAGGAAGTCTGGAGAGGGGACTGAGAATTTGCATTTCTAAAAAATTCCTGGGTGCTGTTAATGCTGCTGGTCCAGAAATTGTGCTTTGGGTCTACAAGGGGTATTCAACCCTAACCCACAGGCCATATGCGGCCCAGGATGGCTATGAATGAGGCCCAACACAAAATCGGAAACTTACTTAAAACCCTTTTTTTGCTCCTCAGTTGTCATTAGTGTTTGTGTATTTAATGTGTGGCCCAAGACAACTCTTCTTCCAGTGTGGGCCCAGAGACACCAAAAGATTGCACACTCCTGGCAGACATAAGTCTAGAATTCTCAAACGTAGCCATATATTTTAATCACCTGGGAATTGAATGACTGGACTGCACTACAATTAAATCAGAATATCTGTGTGGGGATCCATATACAGGAGTGGACAAAAGTAGGCTTACAGATATGAGTATGCAAAACACAGAGTTTATTCTTATATATTATTATTTATTATTATTTTCCATATGAACCACTATAAAGCTACTTTTGCCTAGCCTCTGTATTTTAAAGTTCCTCAGATGATTCCAATATATAGGCTGAGTTTTAAGAATCACTGCTGATCAGCGCTTCTCAAACTTAATGGGAACACTATTGCCCAAGGTCTGGGGTGGTCTGCTTGCCCATAAAATGTAGCCTACAGAGCAGTGGTTTGAACCTTCCCTGGGACTTAGTGGAAATGTGAGTCTATGACCCCATCTCAAACTTCTGCTTTAAAATCTAAATTTTTAACAAGACATTGATTATTTAAGCAACTTAGAATTCAGACAGGTATCTATGCATGCACAATGGCATACCTTCTCTAAGTTCTTCTATCCTTGTTCTGACATTGTCTGTGTTTTCCCCTGGGTTGTATATCATACCATTCTCCTTTCCATCCACTCAGGGTCTTTAAACTTCCTGAACAATAGACAATTTGCAGTCCTTTTATGTTACGATTTCCATCATTTTAGATGAGCAGAGCATCCCAGGAAATGAGGTAGTGTGTGGATGCACTCATAGGGGAGGCAGATGTTTTAAGGTGGGATGGGTGGGTATTCCTTCCTAATTCCACTGATGATTGAAGTGCAAGAACCGCCAGACTCTTTACAGCAGATGGAGAAAAAATTTTAAACCGCCTCTGATGAGTCAGAAATCCATGTTCTATTCTGGGTCCTTTGACTTTGCAAAGCTTGTTTTTCTCAGCTCCAACTAGTCAAGCTGTGGATTAACTTTGCCTTAAAAAAAAAAAAAAAGGAGAAATAGAAAGCAACAGTGCCAACAGTCAAGTTCACATTTTCTCCTGTTACTCTGGGGGATAAAAATGGATGGGTTTAGCATCAGCCTTCAGCATGGAGAACACGATAGAATGAAGAAATTCTATGCATTCCTCTTTAGATGAAAAAAGCATGGAAAGTATAAAAGATAGAACAGAGCCTCTGCAGCACAGAGAAAACACTATAGAAGCACGATTAAAATGACAACGAAGAAAATAATTAAGAACTAATGGAAATGCAATCCCTGGAGAAATGAAGCCCCAGTAAGGAAATGACGATAATAACAACTAACATTTACCTTATTCTTTGTCTCATTTGTTCTCACAATATTATGAAGGACCTGTTATGTGGTTAATTCTCATTTTACAGGTAGACAAAGTTAAGGCACAAATGGTCAATGTCCTAAACAAAAAAATCACAGAGATGATTAATGTCAGAATTAGGCCTTTGATGATATCTGCTCACATTCTCTCACTATGGTGACATGATGAGTCTCCTAATCTAAGAGAAATCCTGGACAACCTCTAGGGACAGACAAAGGAGGCTGGTGAGATTACCAAGTGACCACCCAGTGCAGTGTTTTAAAAAAATCTCTCAAAACTAAAAAGTCACACGAGTGACTGTTACACATCTAGTTTTACCAGATACATCTGAAAATTCTGGTTTAAAATATTATGCATGGGGCCTGAGAATTTGTACCTTTAAGCATGTGTATCCATATTTTTTCTTTCACTGGAGAAGAGAGGGGAGAGTTGATCTTAACTCATTAATCTACAATTGGGTTTAGAACAATAATGAAATAAAAATGTGTGCCCTTTTAATATTTTTAATATCTGCCTCTTTAATAGAGGTGAATCCAAGCCAGTCCTATATCAATTCTATTTTGTTGTCTTTGTTTTAAGAAAACCACCTGTCAGGTAAAGGGATATTTTGATATGATAGGACCCATGTAAGGGTCCTTGCTCATGTAAGGCCTGAGCTGTCTGCCCTACACTCATGTGCTACTTGGACACAAATATGTGGGCCTACAGCTTTGATATTTTAGTTGAAATAATCTGGCAACCACCTCCGGCATTCAATAACCCTTGCTCTCAGGAAAAGAATTTCACATGAGATCTAAATCTTTAATATGACAATTTAGCTACTTTTATAAGTGTTGCTAACTTTCTCATACTGATGTTTACTGCCTCAAAAACTCTTTTTAAAAATAGACTACATAGGTTGGAAAGACTATATGGACAACCAGATGGGCAGGGCATAAGAATCCACGCTGATGGATGAGTCTGTTCACTGATGAGAATTTATGGCACTAGGGATGCAATTGATTCAATGTATAGGCACTGAGTGAGAGCATATGCAATGTTAAATAGCAGCATATGTGAATTGTAGAAGTTGTCGGAGAAAGAAATACTGTAGTGATAACATGACAATCTATAAAAAATATAGCAGAGCTATGGGCCAAATAAATCATGGTAATGTAATTTAGGTTGGTTTTAATAAGAAGAGGTAACAAGAACAAAGGGTATAACAATAATAATAACAAAAATACTGACAGATAGCATTACCCAGCACCTACTATGTGCCACAAACTATCCTAAGCACTTTATATAAAATATCTTAATTATTCTTGAAAATAAGTACTATTGCTGCACCTACAGATAAAGAAACGGAGGCAGAGAGAGATTAACAAATTTGATTAAGGTCAAACAGCTTGTAAGTGACTGAGGCAATTGGATGCATACACAAATAGCATGTGATTCAAAATTGTACCTCAAGGCAGCTCAACTCATAAACAACAAACCTTTGTGCCATGTCCCTCCATCCTTGATCCCTACCATTGTCTTAAGTCTTCTTTTATTGAAATCTTCAGTTTCCACCTGACTGCTGGCTTGTGGCTCCCCAACAAGGCCTCTTCTGATTTCTTCAGTCCACCACTCTGAAGGGTAATTCAGTCCACAGTGGGATGATGAAAATTGTTAGTCACGGAAGCATGCCCAAAAGGAAGTAGTGTGATGGCAAATTTCCACCAAATCCATAAAACATAAACAACCAGTCTTTACAATTCAGAACCAAATGACTCCACATCTCTCATAAATTACAGTGATTAAATTTAAACAAGGGTAATGACTACATAATCCCAGGCACAGTTCATCTACATTTTTGAATGTGTTAAAGTCTTGTTGAGGAAAGCTCTTGAGCCCTCTAGGGATTACTGTTCATGTCCTAGATGCTGCTCGAAAATTAATACAGGCCTGTTCAGGATTAGCTAATCCAAGATCAGAATACACATCTTGTCTTCCACAGGTACGAGGCACTTACAATTCCCAAAGCCTAGTTTGCCCTTCTGTTCACCTCCCCCATCTCGTTTGAAAAGCAGGCAAAGACTTATGGTAAATAAGGAATCCTCTTTACTTATTACAAAATCTCCTTTGTAACAAAAATGAAATCCCCTATGGAAATAATTGTAATGGGATCTGGGCTACAATAAGATATGCACATTTATGTGGAGAAGTAAAGATTGATTGACTCTTTTATTCTATGAAGAGAACAGGTTATTTATTGATTAGGTGTTTTATAGCATCTTTCCTTTGAAATGTTCAACGTAGGCACAGTTGGGGAAAACTTTCCCAACGGATATAATTTATGCGAGATGAGGGAAACAGGTGAGAGAAATTGTAAAAAAAAAATCATTAGGAAATACACAAATCCCTGGAAGACCAGGTATAGGATAACACACGTGTCAGGGAATATTCTATCAACGGACTTGGAGAAAAAGCTAAACCCAAGTTTGTCAACAGGCAAATAAAGAACCAAGATGCACACACAAGCATGCACATGTTCATACACACAATTTTAGAAATAATTAACTGAAAATATTCTTAATTAAAGTAATAAAAGCACCTGGTGTCTTGTGATCTCCAAGCAATATTGCCAAGAAGCAGGGCCCAGATCTCCAGAGCTCTGCAAGCCCTCTTTCCCAATTTCTCTTTCTCTCAGCATGAAGAAATCTCTTTAAAGATGAGAGGGGGGATGGCAGGGCCTTAATCCATCTCTCCCTTCTGCTTCTCCCAGACAGTCTGCTATACTCAAAAAAAAATTTCCCCTATTTCTGAGCTTTTGAATCTTGAACAGGTTTGAAACACCCATAGGAGTTAGCTAGATGCGAAGTAGCTCTGGGAAATAAAAGCTAGGAGGTCTTTTTGGCCTACATCTAGTTTCATCACTGCCACACAACTCCCTGAAGTAATAAACAGAACATCAGTTACTTGTTTGGGTGGAAAAAGGGGAGATAGGAAAAGCTAGGCAGGAAGAAATAAAAATTAATTAGATCAAAATAGTATCCATCCGCCCACATGTACCACCACACCATAAGGCACAACGGCGACAAAATTGCTTAGTAGATGTACAAGCAGAGAGCAAAAGGGCTGAAGAAGAAACTAGCTTTATCGAGGGATTATTTTGTTTCTTTTCAACAATGTCCTGGAAGACAAATATCTTAGAATAACCAAAACCTCTCAAGGGTTTGTTTATCTTTACGTACAAAGGAGACTAAATTATCTGCAGCAAAAACGCCACTCGGTGCCTATGTTTATTTATATAGTTAAAGCATTTCACTGTCTTTCCTCAACTAATTGACAACAACAACGCAAAATAACTCACCATTTTTTGGCTTACCTGTCTATGTTAGGGAGAATACGGACTTAATCTGACCCTTTAGTAGCTATAGACTTGATCTTTCTCATAAGTAAACTAGACAAAATAAAATCCCGTTTTCAAGGTTGCCCACAGGCTGAGACGGGTAACTACATGAGAGGTTTCTTTGTGAATTTTAAACCACTACATTTGTTAGTTATTCTTGCTTCCTTTGCAACATCTACTGAAGGTAGCCAACAGCCCAAAGTTTCCCCCCCACCCCACTCTCTGCCCCTGTAGACGTTCCTTGCCCACCTGAAATTTATGTCTACTCTGTCTACTGTTTCTCCTTGATGCAAGGCTATCATTACCATTGCTTCCCTCTGCCCACCTGACAGCTCCATGCCTTCGCTGCTGATTGGCTGCTGTTATAGGTGATGGAGGCCGACACAGATGGATTCCAGCAGTTCTCATGAGTATTTTATGTGCTTTTGCTGATTTACAGCCAGTTCAGCATTCCTTTAAATGGCCATAAATTGGATTGATGTCATAAATCATATCTAGAGAAAGTGCCTGAGTCCCAGCTCAGGCAGCTATGCTAATGCCTGTGAAAATAACAAAGAAACATCCTCATTCGGGCCTGACTCTACCACATTAAAAGGCCAAATTGTAAGGAGCTGTCAGTTACTCAGAGGGGAAAAGGTAAAAGGGAGAGAAAAGTCTTTGTAAAGAATATTAATAACACAGCCAGGAAGCATGTGCAGATGTGTGCCAGTGGGAATAAACAAGGGGTGGGGAGGAAGAAGGGCTCCTGAAAGAGTGATAAAAGAGAGGGCTGTATATGGAAAAGATAAATGCAAATGAAATACACTGTATGGCAATGGATTATATCAGCAGTTGATATATGGGATTGAGTACCACACTGTTGAGCTGGCAGCCATTAATATGATATAGTGGATGTGATATGCTGGGTGATGGCAGTCCTAGTACAGGGAAAATAGAGCACACACTGCAGTCTTTCCAAACAATGGTTCAGAGAAAAGACAGAAAATTATAGCACTACAAGTTTATAAAACTAAAATCGTGTGAGATAATTATGGATTCTGATAGGGTTCATTATTCTTTATCTATCACCTCTCCAATCTCATCAGGAAGCAAAAGGACTATCTGTTCTACTCCGCAGGAGCTCTAGGATGGCAGGGTTTCCATTCCATGAAGAACAGCAAAAGTGACCTGGATGTGTACTCTGGTGCAGGCACTTCCCCTTGATCATTTAGCCAGATGTTGGCATCCCCAGACTTCCTCAGGGGAACTGTTTTGAGCTGCCACTCATCTTTGGGATTCCTAGGAAACTGGTTGACTCCCAGAAATCATCTGCTACTCTTAGCTCATTCACATATTCCTTCATCTGACCTTTATTAATAACGTGTTATATGCCAAGCACAGGTACTGAGGTTTCAAAAACTAATGCAAGGCAATCTTTGAAACAGTTACCTACTTTTTGTTATCTAACCCTTGACCTTCGCATTTGGATAGTTTGCTTGCACAACATGTTGTCGCCAGCCCATATAAAGAAAGGACCAGGACACGATGTTTTCAACACAAGCGTACAAGCCAGTGAGTTGCAGGCCCACTGCTAGTTCCCAAGGAGCTGGCCCTTGGGCTGTGACTGTCCTCTGGCACACACCACCCACTGTTGGCAGGAGGTTTTCACAATGGGTTAGACTCCTCTTTTTGGTTTACTGGACATTAATTTCCCACCCAGTTTTTGGCTTTGCTCACTGCCCTAGTTTTGGTATCTCCTGTTACCAAAGCTTAAAGTTAGTGGGAGAGAAACCCTCACCTGAGTATGGCCACACACACTACCCTCCTACCCCACCTCGGTCACCACCACACACAAACTCCGCGCTGGTGTTACATCAACCAGCCAGCACCGGCTCGGCCTGTGACTGAGTATTCTGAAGCTTTCTTGGAAATATCTTTTCTTTTTGATGGACCCTTCATGTACACTTCCCCCTTTTCTGTGTGCCTGTTTCCATCCTTGATTCTCCATTATTGTGCATTTCCTCCCAGCGATCTTATCCAGTCTCCCAAGGGTGCGATGACCTCCCAATGACCAATCTCCCTGAGTCCCCCATTTCTTCGTCCGCCCTTTTGGACTCCAATCTCAGTGGCCCTGTGGAACTGCCCATTGAACAGGCCAAACTCACATCTCACAGACATTTCAAGTTCAAGAAGGAAAGGTGTACTCTCCTTAACGTGTTTTCTGTCTCTAGAGCATGATCTGAAAGCATCTGAGTCATCCTGAATTCCTCCTTTTTCTGACCGGTCTCCCTACATAATCAGAAATTTGCTGCCAGTCCTACTTTAAAAGCGACTTTGAAATCTATTCCTGATTGTTTTTTCTGATGGCCACTATCTGAGTTTCCTGTTCACTGTGGTACTGGCTCCTGACCCATCTCCCCACTTCCGGTTTTTTCCATTCTAATCTACCCCGACCCACTCACTGCTCTCTGGATATCTTTCTTACACATGCATTGGATGATGTCATTCTTCTTCTTAAAAACTCCTGATTTACTACACTATAAAAAATAACGTTTATAAAAGACAAATATTTGTCCTTTTAAATTTGTTTTTTTAATATTTGTGTAGACATTTATAAAAGTCCTACAGACTTGTTAAAGGACCCTGACTATGGTTCAAAAATTCGAAAATTCGAAAATGTGAGCACCAGCTTCGGTGTGCTCCATCTGATACAAATGCGAGAATCACTGACGTGGGTGCCTGACACTTCCAAAGGGTCATATTTACATTTCTCAGAAATGGAACTAATATTGTTTAAAACCAATGCAAATCCTGCTTTTAAGTTTACCAAACCTCACTGTTTATTCGAACATGGCAGCTGGTTAAACTGACAATAGAACCTGCCACTATGGTGGCTCTTAGTGATAGCGCCAGGGCTCCTGTGTCCAGGCTGTCAAGAGAGGTCACACTGCTGCCTGGGTGACCTATGGCCACCAGGGACACATATTTCACATTCTTTCCTTGGTTGATCTGGTAAGGGCCCTTTCTTGAGATTGCTTTGGATACCACTGAGAAGGACCAGCTTCAGTGATTTTTAACATGTATCAGTAGACTTTTCTATAATTGACATAATGTTTATGATTTTGTCCTTTATGGCTGGTGGACTTAAGTTTCTTTATTGGTAAAATAATAATCATAAACCATAACCTGTGGCCCTTGATAGGAAGGGTCAGAGAAACAAATGCTGTGTGAGTAAGTTACTGAGCCCCACTGGGAAGTGGCTCATGTGGCCCTAAAGTGGGAAGAGCAAGCTCTGTAAGTTAGAGCAGCTCAAGCAAGAAGAAACATAAAGCCAGAGGAGGCCAGTGCGAACACAGCACACCAGCCACACAGAAGCTGGGAAAGTGACAAAAGCAGCAAAAACAAAGTAAAAGGCAGGATCAGAGCATGTGAAGCCCAGAAGGTACCCCAGGTCACAGCTGGAGACTGAAAACAGGAATACAGCAAAACAATGGAGAACAAGATGGGAAACAAGGAAGGAGAAACAAATTGGGACAGTGAAATGGGAAAGAAAAGAAACAACTGATTTTTTTTTTTTTTTTTTTTTTGTTATTGGCAATAGGAAAACAACAAGGCAAGAGAGAGAAAAAATTCTTCTCCTTCTGAGAATAAGTTCTATCAAGTCAAAAATGAAATTTTTTCATCCCAAATGTCTTAGCTTCACCAGCCTAGGGCTATTGACATTAAATGTTCAATTATGATATTTGAACCCTCCATCTATTTACATTTGCAAAGTCCTGTCTTCTACCAGGTTTTCTTTCCAAAATGTTTCTGGAGAATGTGACAATGGACCACAAGTCTGGCCTAGATGCTGTTTAACACACCTGCCTCAGTTCACTGGCTCAGTTCACTGCCCCCCTCAAACTCCTTCCGCTTCAGAGGGGCTTGTCTCAGGCAGCTGCTGCTGGCTCAGGAACGCCTGCACCCTCCGTATCTTCTTTCCCAGCTTTCCCCCTACATCCCATAGTGGAACAGAGAAAATCCGCAATTTTTAAGAAAATTTTACAGGTGTTTTGGAGATAATGAAAGAAACACAACAGGAAGAGTAACTCACATCTACCACTGGCCATGTGTGTGCTCTGCAGACACAGACCTCTCTGTGCCTACCACTTAAGGTTCTGTAAGAGTTAATAGCCCTGACGTACTCCTCATCTGCTTCCTCACAGCAGAAGCCAGCATGTCCCCTCACCCTGACCAAAAGAGCTTTGGGCATGCTCATGCCCTACCACTTCACTGTGAAAAGAGCCAGCAAAAGAGAAAATGGTTTCCACCCATGTGAACCTGAGCCCTCCCCTACCCAGTACTCACTTCTTGTACCAGAATTGATCTCTCAACAGAAAGATCCCCTTCAGGGAAAGCTCTCTCCTACCCATTGGGTGTTATCTTTTCTATTTGCCACCAAATGATAGCAATGAACTACATTTAATAAAGCTTTAAAAACTCCAACGGTAGGTAATAACTACAAAGACACATACTCAGAAGGACAAGGCACATCCTTCTTGGCCTTCCCCTGTTCCCTGGAGGTGCCCCCTCCCCATTTCCCAGACAGAGTGCTGACCTGAGGCCCAGACCTTGACAACGTAAGTGATAGAGATACACCTTCCATACAATCTGGTTTTTATCCTCAAAGGTTTCCCAATTTGGACAATAAGTTATATGGCCTTCTTAAGTTGAGTAGGATTAACCAGAGTGTATTAATAAAGGCCCTTATTATCACTTCCCTGGACTATTGTATAAACTTCTGACTTATAAAATCTGCCTCTACTCTTAGCTGCTACTCCTCATTTATTTAACAAATATTACTAAGTGCCTACTATATTCTTGGAACGTTTTTGACAGAATATATCAACAAAACAAACAAGGTTACTACTTTCATAAAGCCTACATTCCAATGGACTATTAAAACAAACAAAAAAAAGTATTAAAACAAAAATCTGCCCATGATACTTCCCTACCCCAATTATTTAAAAGACCCTATTGCTTTCAAACTAAATGTCAAACTCTTTAGCCTGACACCCCAGTCTCCTCCTACCCCCGACCTCCAGGCTTTTCCTTTAACTTTGTCTTTTAATGTGACCCACATTTTGCCAAAAATATTCTATATTCCCCATATCCTTTCATATTTCAGCCATTTGTGTCTACTCTACCTTTTTCAGAATAGCCCTGCTCCCTTTTTCTCTCCTGGAATCCCCTGCTTATCTATCAAGTTTCAACTCGATGTCATTTAATTTCTACGGTTTTCCCTCAGCCTTGAAAGCAGAATTAATCATTCTCTTATCTGTGAGCTCAAAGTAGTTTATAAACACATTTGTCTTAGCACATATCACATCATAGTTTGGTTAATATGTTTATGGATCTTTTTCCCAGTAGACTGTGAGTTATTCAAAAGCAGAGACCATATCTTATTCATTCCTGGGCTACCTATGGCAAGAATATCGAAGTGGTTCAATACATATTTGTTGAATTTCATTAGGGATCTTAGGACCTCAATATGTGTAAGCAAGATTAAAAAAAAAATATTTGACAAAAAATGGTAAGAATATCAGAGGATATGATAAAAATCTGCAGTGGTTTTCATAGAGAAATGGAAAAATGTAAAAGTTTAGTGAATGTAATGTAAATAACAGAAAATGTCAGGAGACAAAGGTGCAAAGAATATTTACTATGTTTGTAACAAAACTAAATGTGTAAGTTAAGATTAGCAGTAGAAATACGCAAATCTCCCTAGGAGCCCAGAACTCTGTAGAAGAACCACCTGCAGGCTGAGCAAGGCATTCTCCTTTACTAATCTTGTCTTGGCTGCAGCGTTAGACTCCCAACTTTAAATATTTTTAACAGTGGAAGGACAAGGCAGAATTCAGCAGGAGAAGCAAAACAGAGACCAAAATTACTTTGGAACTCCTAGACAGATAGGTAGGTAGATAGATAGATAGATAGATAGATAGATAGATAGATAGATAGATGATAGATAGATAGATAGAGCAAGCTAAAGATAAGAAAATAAAACAATGAACAATATTGTTTTGTATCTCCTTAAATTTTATATAAATGGATTCTTGCTATCTTTACCCACAATACATTTTTTTCACTCAATTTTTTGTTTAAATATCCACTTGGAAACAGCATATTTCAGACCATCCATCACACTAGATATCAAATGTTGGTCAAGTATCTGCCTCTGATACATCATAAATTCTTTGTGAGCTGACATTATACATATAAATTATTTATAAAAATGCTTCGTACATAGTTAACACACAATAATGCTTATCCATTATTATTTTCACCATTATATCCATTTACTCATATGAATAAGCAATTTATATATTCATTCCCCTTTTGATGAACTTTTAAGTAGTATCCAATATTTTACTTTTACCAAAAAAAAGTTTTGTAAGGGACATCCTTGTGCAACCCGCCTTGTACATATGTGTGCGAATATTCACCTAGGTATAGATTGCTGGACTGAAGAATGTGAGACAGCATGACAGTAATGACTTTCAATGAATCAAGCCTTTCCATAACCATGCTCCTGTGTTTTCTCCTCCCATTTGGACTGTAAGGATGTTCATGTGACTCTTTGTCCAATGGGACGTTGTTGGAAGATAATTCTCTATGGCTCTCTCACATTTCTACACATCTGACAAGCAAGGCAATAATTGGCCTTTTATTCCAGCCTATCTTTTCAAGGATGTTTGTATAGCACATGGCCTTAAAAGATAAAGATAATGTCTCCCTGCAGAGCAAAGGACAGAATTGCTTTACACCCTCTACCATAAAGATGAGATCTTCCCATGGGGCTAAGGCAAATTTGCTTGCAGCTGCTTGTAAAATATTTAGTTTCTATAAACTCAGAGTTCCTCAGCTGCAATCGAAACCCTCTGTATCTGAAGCATCCACCTCTATGTCGTTCTCATATGATTTGAGAGGCAAGGAAAACAGACATGAATATGACGCTCATGGTACTTGCTAGGTATGCTCCGAGTAACAAAACCTTTGCCTCTGGACCAAGAGACTTGTATTTTCTACCAGGTTCCAGAAAACTATAGAAGGCTAATTTGTTAGCTTACAGGTAAAATAAAATTGCATTGCCTTCACATTTCTCAGTAGATATTATTAGCAAGTGTGATAAAAGGAGATTAAAATCTGCTTGCATATTGGGGGTTGCTCTCAATTGTTTCTGGAAACTTTTGATACCATGTGAAAAAAATCCAGGCTAATCTTCCAAAGGATGATAAAGAGCTGGAGGAGAGAAGCCCTGTACATACAAGTCAAGGCTTATAAGTGGAACTTAATCAACAAACAAGCAAGCAAAATAGAACCATAGACAGGGAAATAAAGAACAAACTGACAGTGACCAGAGGGGAGGGGGGAGGGGGATAATAGGGGAAAGAAGGGGAAGGGTCAAGTCAATAAACAAGTATAAAGGACCCAAGGACAAAGACAATGGGAGTTGGGTAGGGCAGGGGAGAGTAATGGGGGGGGAAATGGGGACAACTGTAACTGAATAACAATAATAAATTTAAAAAATATATAAAATATTTTAAAAATACTACTTGGAAGAGATGGCAACATGAGAAAGCAGAGATGAACCATTTCAGCCCAAGACGCTGGCCCACAGACTCACGAGAGAAGTCAGTTATTTTAAACAACTAATTTTAGAGATCATTAGTTATACAGCTAAAGGTTACTTTAAAAATGTTACTGTTACAAGACTAAGTCAGTCAGTCAGTTAGTTAGTTAGTTAGTACCTAATATACCAGATATTGATACAGGTGCCAGAGATATAGCAGTGAACAAAACTGAGATATATTTCAGTGCGTAAATTCAGCATCAGCTTCATTTAATACTGGAAAATTGATCCATAAAAATTTGTTCCAATATTCACTTAAAGCAATTCACTTGAAGGAATGCAAGAACATTCTCTCTACCATATTTTTACCAACAGTTACTATTTTAGGACTTTTTAAGGACTTTTTTCCCAACCTGATGTATGTAAAATTATAAAACTGTAGTATTTCCCTGATTGCTAGTGATTTGTTTTCGTGTTTTATTGTTTATGTGTTATTACTATCTATTGAAGATCTTGCTCATGTCCTTTGCTTGCCTTGCTGTCGGGTTGTCTCTTTACTTATTTATGCATCATTCTTTATGCAGACCAATCTTAATCCTTTATCAGTTAAGTGGGTTGTAAATATCATCTCCCAGTCTCAGGTCTGCCTTTAAACTATAGCTTTTTTCCTCTGCCTGCATCAGAAGACTTTTCAA